>CM038114.1:25888275-25908063 GCA_001642375.2 Mentha longifolia
TAACACCTCCAGTAATTTTTTGCTTGCAAAAGTTACATTCAATGTACACATAAGTCTTCCTTCCAGGATCTGGATTTTGAACCTCTGTTCCATATTTCCATGCCGGGTCTTTTCTCCAAGATTTTGGTGTTTGAGACGCCATTTTCTCTATTAACAAGGAAAAAAAAACCTTAAGTGCTGAGCACTAACTAATCAAATAAGTACAAAAAAAAAAAAAAAAAAAACATCAACTTAATGCATAAAGTGTTGAACACTAAGCCACTAACCGATAAAATAAGTACAAAATGAAAACCATTAACTTTATGGCATTGAAAGTTGTGCACTAACTAATAAAATAAGTAAAAAAACCATTAACTTTACGTCATTAAGTATTAAGTACTAGAAGACGTGAATGAAGTCAGAACAAAAACATAACAAACGAAAAAAGAAAAAAGAATACCTACAGCTGCAGCGGCGACCTCTTCGACGATGGGGAGAGAGTCGGGTCAGTGGAGGCAACGTGAATGAGAGGAGGAGAATAGAAGGATTGCTTGCTGAAAAATTTGCCATTGTCGGCTCTGTCTTATATTTTTATATAAATTTTCTAGGGTTAATTTAGGGTTAATTGATAGTTATTAGTGCAATTATGGGCTGGGATTTTATTTAATTATGATGGGTTAATTTAATTTGTTCATAATTGAAAAACTTAGCCCATAATTTATATCTAATTTAACCCAACACGTCTAGAATTTGAGGCGTAAGATTCATCAAGCCTTGAGGCGAATTGAGGCGAGGCGTAAGCCTCAATCAAAAAGGCGTGGGTTCGAAATAAAGGGTTTAGGGCGTGAGCCTTAAGGCGCCGACCGGCAGCCTCGCCTTGAGGCGGGCCTTGAGGCGTAAGCCTCAACAGCCTTTTACAACACTGCTCAACACCACCTCTAGCTTGAATCAACATTGGATCACACACGTCTATGTGAATCAAATCCAACACTTTCTCTGATCTGTTTCCCTTGGATTTAAAATTTCTTTTAACCATCTTTCCTTGCAAGCAGGATTCGTAAGTTGGTAATGGTTCCATTCGAAGTTCCTCTAAAGGACCATCTTTCACCAACCTTTGAATCCTCTTAAGGTGGATGTGTCCAAGCCTCAGATGCCAGAGCTGTGTTTTATTCACACTCGAAGAAAACTTACGTTTCTTAGAACATGATGATGTGCTATTCAATGCAGTATCTGTACAGTTTATGGTGTAGAGATTGTTAGACATAGTACCAGAACAGATAACATCACCATTACGATAAATAGTAACATTTCCAAACCGAAAGAAACAAAATATCCATCCAAATACAATTTGGAAACCGAAATTAAGTTCCTCCGAAAACCGGGGGTACTAACAAAACATCTCTTAAAACTAAAGTTTTATTGAAAAACGGTAAACTGACAACTCCCACTACTGAAACCGCCACTTTCGCAGCATTTCCCATGGTGACGGTAATCTCGCCTGCACTAACCCGCCGGGTTTGATTGAACCCCTGCAAGTCAAAACATACATGATCAGTGGCTCCAGTATCTACAACCTAAGTGTTGATAGAACTAGCCGCTAAACAAGTTTCGACAACTAGTGCATAAGATATACCTTGGCCACTGCCTGCCCTCATTTGAGGACAAGACGCCTTGTAGTGTCCTTTCTGCCCACAACGGTAACACCTCCCTTTAGGCTTCTGAATGCCACCTTGAGGTCCCTTGCCTTTCTGAGTGCCACCCCCTTGATTCTGACTACCCTGCTTCTTTTTCTTTCTAAATCTGCCCTTAGGCTTAGAAGAAGCAGAAGCTATAGTGTTGTGAGCCTGAGGTTCAGACTTAATCACCGTCTCAGCTTGCACCAGCTCATTCATCAGTTGGGCCAACGTGTAATCCTTCAGATTCATATTGTTGTTCAGCCGAAACTGGTTGAAAGAATTAGGAAGGGATTCTATGATGATATCGACCTGCGATTCCGCATCGATTTCAGCACCTAGAACCTCCAGCTCATTAAGATGACCAATCATCTTAAGAACATGTTCCTTCACGGGTTCCCCGTTAGACATTTTCAGCGTCAAAATTGACTTCATAGCCTTTTGACGTGTCTGACGACCGTGATGGCCGAACATCTCGTGAAGGCTTAGGATCATACCAGCTGCAGTTTCGACATTCTGATGTTGATGCTGCAAAATGGTCGATACTGAAGCCAGTATGTAACATTTTGCCATCTCATCTGCCTTTTTCCAGCTGGTATAAGCCTCACGCTGTTCAGCTGTAGCTCCTGCAGCTGGCTCAGGGGGGCATTCCTCATTAAGGACAAATTTATGCCCGTCGGCAGTAAGGACAATATCCAAGTTTCGTTTCCAATCAAGGTAATTGGAACCTTCGAGTTTGTTTTCTTTGAGAATTGAAGCAAGTGGATTAAAAGACATAATGTAGCTGAAAATAAATAAATAACACAAAGTCAATGTCATATACTTTGAAGCATTCATTATATTGTAAAACCTTAAATCAATATAATATATAACCCCCGACTCCTCAAGATCTTATATGCACGCCACGTAGGGTGGACATTTACAAATAATCTCTATAAGTAGATTTTTTACGCCTTTAATTTCATTATCCAATCAACCTTCACCTTATGATTGATGAAATTAACAGTCGGTCACTCCTAGCCATTCAAATTTAATTAATTACCTTTCCGTCGGGAAATAATTAATAAATTTACATCTAAGTGAAATACCATAATTTAATATTCCGAAAAATACCATTTCATAAGAATAACCCTACCATAGGGAGGTGATATCGATATGAAATTATTTTTCAATATTATCATATGAAGTTTAAACCAATGAAATCCATAATTAGCACCTCCGTAGGGATACGCCCGGATCAGTGAGCAAATGCTAATTATTTCATTTTAAAACCAATTATGGAGGCTAGAATTAATAATAATTTTCAGAAAAATACAGAATTAATCAAAAATTAAAATTAATGTAATACCACTTAGTCATTTTAAACCAAGATTTTAATTCATTTTTCAACCATAGCATGTAATTAAAAATCACGAATAATTCAACAACATGCTATCCACAAAACATCGAAAAATTAAGCACAAGATAATTAATTAAATAAATAATTATCCAATCATCATGGCCTTGAAATTCTTCAAACGAGCTTGAAAAATCGAGACGAGACGTTGAGCCGAAGTTGCGGGCTGAGAGGAAGGCCCATCGGGCCTAGGGTTCGGCCCGTTAGGGTTTTGAGAAACCCTAACTTCCGGAAACCCTAGTCGCCGTCCCCTTCAGCCCTTGCCGTCATCTTCAGCTATCCGCCACCACCGTTGCCGTCGTCTTCACACAAGCTTGGAGAGGAGATCGCCGAGTGCTTCTGCCTCCGTCACCACTCGGAACTTGCCGGAAAAACGCGGCTGAAACGCAGCAGCCCTGCAGCCACCATCGCGCAAGGCGACAGCAGCTCCCGCCGCCGGTTTTCTGATGCCACGCCATCGCTCGTCGTTCCCTTCGACGCCCAGCAACCTTCCATGAACTGCTGCAGGGCACCGGCGTTGTAGAGATGCCGGTTTCGAGCTTCAGCCGCCAAAAGCTTGACGCGATCCGCTATCGTTTTAAACCCTAGCCGCGCCATCGCCATGAATGGCGATCACTTCAACACTGCCGCTGCTCCTACTACTTCTGCAGTTCGTCCGGTGCGTCGACGCCGTCGAGGAGAGCAACCGGGAGCAGCTGCGACGTCCGGTGATTGCAAACAGCCGCGGTAGGGTCAAAACCTTAGCCACGGTGTTTATCACCGCCGCAGCGCCACCGCCAATCCTCGATCTCCGTCGTGACGCAGCCACTCTCTCCGCCACAGCAACCATCGATCGATTACAAGAATTGAAAATTTTACATCAAAAATTACAATCGAAAAATGATTCCTATTCTAACACGATCAACCCTCGTGTGTTTACAACGCAGCCACAAACAGGCTGATTTTAATACTCCCTCCGGTTTTTTGAAGTTGCTACATTTCTTTTCGGCACGGGAATTAAGGTAGAAGTGTTTAAGATTTTAAGTGTATTGTGTTTATAGATAAAGTGTTGTTTGTGTATTTAGGTATATTCTAAAACTAGAGTATTATAGATGCATAAAAACATATTCATGACTGATCTTAAATGAAAGATCGTATCAAGACCTTTAATTTGATATAAAAATCATAAAAAATGGAGAACAAACGAGCAAGTTATGATAGTTTAAACTTTTAGAATTTAAATTATATTGGAATACGTGCTGAGAGTTGGGTAGATGATGATACTTAATTAGAGATAATTAATTGTAATAAGTATGTGCTTTATTTTTTAATCTTTGCCATATAAGGAAATGTTGCAACTTGAAAAGACCGGACCAAAAAGGAAAGTGTTGCAACTTGAAAAAACCGGAGGGAGTACATAATTAAAACCAGTACATTCATATTAACCATGATAATTGGGTCTCTGTAAAATCAAACAATTGCATCCAAATACAAATAATATGAATCTAATAATTATTATAATTAAATCTACAGAGCCGAGTTGGCTCTGATACCAGTTGTTGGATCCGGGATCCCTCGGATGTAGATTTAATTAATTACAATAATTATTAACATATGATTATAGATCTTGAAAGCGGAAACCGATCTAAGATCATATACCTGTTTGCGTAATCACCGGTGGTTTCTTTGTCGAGGAAATGATCTTCCACGCACCAGATCTCTGCACACGAGATCTGGCTCTTTATGGTCGACCTCGAAGTCTTCTGGAGTATTACCTAGCAACAAGAGAAATTCTGAGTGGGCATAAATTTATTCTCTTTGCCTCCCAGAAGCCGCCGTCCCTCTCTCTCTTTTCTGTGGGAATGATTTCACGTACTGAACATTTCTACTTCTCTCTTATTTATAATAAGAGGTAGAGTGTTGGAGAGGTTAGGGCCAAGGCTATGCTCTATTGGGCTACTCCAGGGACCTTGAGGAGGATTTGGACTGGGCCTTCCAATATAATTAAATAATCAAAATATTCTTTGGTCCTGAATACTCTATTTAATTATATTAATATTATAGTATTTCCACTATAGTAAAATAATATTGCATCGTCGTCCAATCCCAAATTATGACATACCGGGCTCCTCTTTAAATTATATTATTTCGCGTGTTTAAGATATCGCATGTCCATTAATTAATCTAAGCTACTGACTGCTCCAATTAATTAATATCTTATACCGAGAGTGTACCCGTTCGACCTTATTATTATATCGGAACTTAATCCACCTGCAGGATTTGATATAATAATCCTTAGAACGCCTCAAGGGGACATCATCAACTCGGCGCACCGAGACACGATTTCTAGATATAATATTAATTATCATATTTATAATATTATTACCCAAGATACAGAGATTCTTTGAGTTGCAATAACTCTCACTCATGGTAAATCAAAGCAATAACTATTATAAATACATAATTGAATATTATGACAACTAGAATTAAGAAATAATAATTGTCCGAGATGTGATCATTAATAAGTCAGTATAAAAGGATTTATCTCACCTCGATCCTGTTCAGCGCAACTCTGATCGTATGCACCAGTATAAGCTAATAGCCAAGACCAACTATTATCCAGCTTATACTACAACCTTAACAAGTAATTTGTCCAGGATTACTTTCAGTTGCGAACACCATTTAACTATATAAGAAACCGATAATATGATCTTCCATGCGACCACCCACACCATATTATCTATAATATATAGTACCGGACATTTATTTGCATAACCATAACACGAATTAATATGCAAAACATATGACAAAATATTTATTTCCAAAACAAAAGGATAAAGTATGCTTTTCAGTATATCAACCCCAACAAAAGGAACACAAGGAATTACGTGGTTCGATCTATTAGAATAGATCTACGTCCACGGAGCAAGAATATGGATCTTTATTGCTAGTATGAGTAGTGATTACAAGATTGTTCTCCCCTCTCAATCTATTCTAAACCCCTATTTATAGGTAATTACATGGAGTTTGACTATGATACAAAGTCTTCTCCTATTAGGACTCCTTTGGCTTGATCTCCTCCTTTGTGGATTAACACCGAGCTTCTATATCTCTCTTAGAGCTTGAGTTATAGTCGATGTAGGAGTCTTGGTTGTCTTGGTGATAAAGTCTCTTATCTTCAATTGGGCCGAGCTGCCTGGGTGGAGCTTAACTGTCGAGGCCCAATAATATTGGGCCTGATGCTTTGGGCCTAGGAGCTGGGCCATATCCTATCACATCCTCCCTCAAAAAGACGTAGAAGCGAGGTTGTGATTTTAGGGGAATTAGCTGAGATAGGAGTGCCGACTCGTTAAGACGAGGTCGGTTAAAAATAACTTGCCCCGTCGAAAAATAAATTCTACGAAGTCGAGTTTGTACCGCCCCGTTAAGATGAGGTTGGTTAAAAATAACTTGCCCTGTCAAAAAATAAATTCAACGAAGTCGAGTTTGTACTGCCTCGTTAAGATGAGGTCGGTTAAAAATAACTTGCCCCGTCGAAAAATAAATTTGACGAAGTCGAGTTCGTACCGCCTCGTTAAGACGAAGTTGGTTAAAAATAACTTGCCCCGTCGAAAAATAAATTCGACGAAGTTGAGTTCGGTTCGTCCGTCCAGGATGAGGGAATTGACAAGGTGTCATGCGTACCGTCTCGCCGAGGCTAAGCACAGGATGTGTCAGTTATTTTAAATTAATGCACCAGTTGGATTCCCGATAAAGTTGGGGTTGATTGGACGTGGGAGAAAAGTGGATAGGCGGAAGTTACATAAAACTTCTTTGAGACGCCATCTCTCCCCGCTTAGCAAAAAATTTGAAAAACATTTTCAACTTTCTGCCTTCTTTCTCTCTCTCCACCTTTCGCAATTTGCAGCGCCGCCGCTTATTCTTCATCGGAATCCTACACCGCATTTAGCAAGTAAGTTATTTCTTTCCATGGCTTCTTCTTCCCGAGTCGGTAGTGGTCATAGTGATGGGGACCGAGACGAGTCCGTTTCTCCATCGTCTTCTCCGGCGGCGACATTCAATCCGTCGCCATTTGTAGATGTTAATGTTTATACCGTAAATTCAGTCGTCCCTTTTGTCCGTAAGCTCCAGTACCCTTCCCTAGATCCAGATTCCGGCGATGTTCTTGAACATGCGTTAATTTTGAAAGCATCTAGGGTTCAGGATCTTGCCCAAAAAATTTTATTTCCTGCTTCCGCTTGGCTTGTAGTTCCCCGTCCGGAGGATAGGGCTTGTTCGCCTCCGGTCGGTTTTTTCACCGTGTACAAAGACTGCTTGGGTTGCGGTCTTCGTTTTCCCCTTTTTCCTGTTTTTGATAAATTATTACAGAAGTTCGGCATAGCCTTATGGCAAATTATGCCAAACTCGTTCAAACAACTCGTCGGTCTTGCTGTTGAGGCCAGCCGCCGCGACATCCCTTTAACCCTATGATTAATCCTTAGGTTTTTCAGTTTGAAACCGAATACGGGGCGGTTTTACCTCTCCGCTAACCTCGGATCTAGGGTTAAGATGAAGTCGAAGCACTCGAACTGGCAGAAGAAGTATTTCTTTTGCCGGTCTGACGAAGTGTCTAAGTTCGTTTGGAAAACGGATAAGTTAGGGGATCAGAGCACCGAAGAGAGTTTCGGTGACCTCGAGAGAATTTTAAGGGAGCTCGGCGTCATTTCTGGAGAGTACGACAAGGCCGAGCTCGCTCGCCTGGGGTTGAGCCCTTTCGACCCTGAGTCCATGGTGGATCCGGCGAAGGGTGAGGCCCCACCTCGGCATTCTTCTTTTTTTCCTGCCCCTTCTTTTTGCTTCTTTTCTTTATTTTTACTGAATATATTTGCATTTCGAACTGCAGTGAAGCTGTTGAATAACTTGAAGAGGTCGAGGTCTGCCATCAAGAAGACACCTGCCGAGGTGTCTTCGGAGCGGACTGAGAGCGAGCCAGGCTCACCACCGGTAGGGTCGCCTTCTAGCCAACCCTTGGTGCGTCGCAAGAAGGCCCTGAAGGTGGCTACGGCTGTATCGGCTGAGGGTGGCAGCGCCCTAGTCACAGGCCGATCTACTGCTGGGCTATTGGACCAGCCAGTTAGAGAACTGATGAATCGGCATCGGCCGTTTCCCGAGGTAAGACAGCTAGCTGGGAACTTTAATGTATTTTTGCCTTCGGTATAATAATACTTTCCATGGTTGTTGCAGGGTGCCGAGGCCCTGGCTTCAAGGTTCACCACTTTGGTGGCGGAGCTGTCGAGCTCGGCTTCGGATCTGACCAACTTCCTCAATGAAGGGGTCGGTCGTTTTGCTGAAGCATCTCGGGTCCAACAGGAGTAGGAGAACGATAAGGTCGATCTCGCCAACCGGCTGGCTGCTGCTGTGACCGAGGCGAAGGTTGCCTCGGTAATAAACGTTGACAAGGAATTAACGAACACAAAAATAAAAGGACACGAAGGGTACGTGGTTCGATCTATCGGAATAGATCTACGTCCATGGGAGCAAAAGAGAGTTTGGATATTATTGTTAGTGTGAGTATTGGTTACAGTGCTTATCCAGATCTTGAAGGAATCCTTCGGGGGTCGGATCTCTTGCCAGTTCTTTCCCAGGTCGACGGTGTGTTGCCGGGTTCGGATCTTACGCCTGGCTTGCCTCGTTCGTGGATTTCTGCTCCCCGGACTGGTGGATTTGCTGTCGGACCTTGTCCGATTTGCTAAACCTCCTTTTCCTTGTTGGTACCGGCAGCAGCGGTTGATCGTGTCGGCCTTCCTGTCATGACGGCAGATTACCCATAAAACTTTTGATCGGAAATCACAAATTTAAGTTCCCACAGACGGCGCCAGTGATCGAACTTATTTTTGTAGGTAATTAATGAACGTCAATAAGGAATAAATCGAGAACGAAAGTAAAAGGAACACAAGGAATTACATGGTTCGATCTATTAGAATAGATCTACGTCCACGGAGCAAGAATATGGATCTTTATTGCTAGTATGAGTAGTGATTACAAGATTGTTCTCCCCTCTCAATCTATTTTAAACCCCTATTTATAGGTAATTACATGGAGTTTGAATATGATACAAAGTCTTCTCCTATTAGGACTCCTTTGGCTTGATCTCCTCCTTTGTGGATTAACACCGAGCTTCTATATCTCTCTTGGAGCTTGAGTTGTAGTCGATGTAGGAGTCTTGGTTGCCTTGGTGATAAAGTCTCTTATCTTCAATTGGGCCGAGCTACCTGGGCCGAGCTTAACTATCGAGGCCCAATAATATTGGGCCTGATGCTTTGGGCCTAGGAGCTGGGCCATATCCTATCATTGATGGATCAGGCATTTAGGGCTTCGGAAAGGGTGAGGCGGAAGGGAAGAGCAAGCGGAAGGGGAGAAGAATTTAGGTTTTTAGAATGAAAAATAAAAATGTGAATTGGGAATGGTAAAAAAACGTTTAAAAAAAAGAAAAAAAAAAAAAAGAATCAACTATTGGGACTGTTGAGACTACTTAGTGCTAATAAGCCCAATAGTCTCAGTCCAAAAAACGTCAGAAATTAAAATAAAAATAAAAAAAATACATGACAAGAAATTCAAATATTTTTAAAAGAAAATCAAAGTCAACTCATTAAAGGTATTTTGGTCCGAAAAGATAAAAATTTGATGTTAATAGGTATTATTTATACTTTTTAAGTTGATGGGTATAATTTGACATTTGTTAAGTTGGATGGGTATAGATATGCATTATCACTATATATATACATTTCACTGATTTATACGAAGATTTCAACCGATTCAACTAGATTAATGACTAATCAAGTGAAATTCTATTTTATTATTACCAATTCATTGGAATCGACACTTCGACTACTTTACTTCCCGTTTCACTAATTATTTGAGAATTTCAACCGATTCAACTCGAGTAATGACTAATCAAGTGAAATTTCACTTTATTATCACTAATCAACTAATCCATAATCGACATTATTCTAAAATAGATAAAATATTAGTTCATTTTAAAATATAGTTTAAGAATATAGTTCGTTTTTATATATTTCTTAGTCCTAGATAATGGGTATAGTAATTGTCACTATATTAAGATAAATTAACCAAATACAGTAATAAACAATATAAACAATAATAATAATGAAAGTAAATATATCATCAAATAATGTATGAGATAAACATGGATGAAATAATAATAATAATAATAATAATAATAATAATAATAATAATAATAATAATAATAATAATAATAATAATAATAATAATAATAATAATAATAATCGAGCACTAATCGCCTCAAAAATTGATAAATCGCTACTCCGATTAGCCATTCTCCGAGTAATTTCCTTCCCGCCTCACCCATTATCTCTCGATTAGTGGCTATTCTAGCGATAAACCCCTCGTTGTCGCTAATCAAGTATTCGAAATATATTATTCACTAAAAAAGGGCTAATCGCCTCGAAAATTGATAATTCCCTTCTCCGATTAGCCATTCTCCGAGTAATTTCCTTCCCACCTCACCCATTATCGCTCTGATTAGTCATTCTTCGAATTATATAATCGCTTGTTGTAATAATAATAATAATAATAATAATAATAATAATAATAATAATAATAATAATAATAATAATAATAATAATAATAATAATAATAATAATAATAATAATAATAATAATAATAATAATAATAATAATAATAATAATAATAATAATAATAATAATAATAATATTCGAGCGCTAATCGCCTCAGACATCGATAATTCACTACTCAGATTAGCCATTCTCCAAGTAATTTTCTTCCCGCCTCATCCATTATCGATCCGATTAGCCATTCTTCGAACTATATTATCGCTTGTTGTAATAATAATAATAATAATCGAGCGCTAATCGCCTCAGACATCGATAATTCGCTACTCTGATTAGCCATTTTCCGAGTAATTTCCTTCCCTCACGCATTATCGATCCAATTAGCCATTCTTCGAACTATATTATCGCTTGTTGTAATAATAATAATAATAATAATAATAATAATAATAATAATAATAATAATAATAATAATAATAATAATAATAATAATAATAATAATAATAATAATAATAATAATAATAATGATGATGAAATCGGGAACCTACAATTATAACAAATTAATGATTTTCCACATTTTTTTTTACATTCCGACTTTTTTTATTAAAATAAAATAAGAAATCAATCATTACATATTTATGATTTTGGCACTCATTAAACTATAATAATAACATTAAATATAATAACAATAGTAATTATGATAATAAATATAGTTATAATTAAAATTATTATTATTATTTTCTTAGTAACATATTCAGTGGTGAGGCCACATGTAAGTTGAGGCTTAAGCCCACCCCACCAAAAAAAAAAAAAATTATTCTAGTAAAATTATGATTTTTTATATATATTATGCATAATTTAGTGTAAAGCCCATGCCATTAAATTATATTGTATAGAATTTTGTTTCACAAATCTCGAATATGAAACTCAGCCCCTGCCATTAAATTTTTCTGGCCTCGCCCCTGAACATATTTATGATATTCAGCACTCATTCTCTTGTTATCTCCCTCATCCTCCGCACTTCTTCACAACCATTCTTCACGGCCCCACGGACGACTGCATTTCTCGTATTTGATTATTTAATTGGCCATTCTTCAAATTGACTGCGTGCGAAGTCAGTTCTCCGTCACAGGCGGGACCCGCCTGAAAGAAAAAGTACACAAATTCCGAAACCATGTACTAACAAAACCACCTTCTCTAATTTCCATTTATTTTAATTAGCAATGTATATACTCCCTTCATTTCGTCTAAATTGACACACTTCTTTTTGGCTTTTCTGGCACGTTTTTTCACGCTTCCCGATGGTAGGTTTTAAAATGGATTTTTGAAGAATTCTTTCTTTTACGGGATACTACGATTGTATGCTCCCGAATCGACCAACTCATCAAAGTTTTCTTGTCTCCTTTTTTTTGCAGATTCCCCCTTCTCAATGTAATCCTTAATTTCTCTTGCGACTTCCGGCGGCACATGTGGACAAGGCTTAACATTCCGATGAGTGGAAGCAAGATGCTCTTTCATTCTCTTAACACCTCCAGTAATTTTTTGCTTGCAAAAGTTACATTCAATGTACACATAAGTCTTCATTCCAGGATCTGGATTTTGAACCTCTGTTCCATATTTCCATGCCGGGTCTTTTCTCCAAGATTTTGGTGTTTGAGACGCCATTTTCTCTATTAACAAGGAAAAAAAAAACCTTAAGTGCTGAGCACTAACTAATCAAATAAGTACAAAAAAAAAAAAAAAAAAAAACATCAACTTAATGCATAAAGTGTTGAACACTAAGCCACTAACCGATAAAATAAGTACAAAATGAAAACCATTAACTTTATGGCATTGAAAGTTGTGCACTAACTAATAAAATAAGTAAAAAAACCATTAACTTTACGTCATTAAGTATTAAGTACTAGAAGACGTGAATGAAGTCAGAACAAAAACATAACAAACGAAAAAAGAAAAAAGAATACCTACAGCTGCAGCGGCGACCTCTTCGACGATGGGGAGAGAGTCGGGTCAGTGGAGGCAACGTGAATGAGAGGAGGAGAATAGAAGGATTGCTTGCTGAAAAATTTGCCATTGTCGGCTCTGTCTTATATTTTTATATAAATTTTCTAGGGTTAATTTAGGGTTAATTGATAGTTATTAGTGCAATTATGGGCTGGGATTTTATTTAATTATGATGGGTTAATTTAATTTGTTCATAATTGAAAAACTTAGCCCATAATTTATATCTAATTTAACCCAACACGTCTAGAATTTGAGGCGTAAGATTCATCAAGCCTTGAGGCGAATTGAGGCGAGGCGTAAGCCTCAATCAAAAAAGGCGTGGGTTCGAAATAAAGGGTTTAGGGCGTGAGCCTTAAGGCGCCGACCGGCAGCCTCGCCTTGAGGCGGGCCTTGAGGCGTAAGCCTCAACAGCCTTTTACAACACTGCTCAACACCACCTCTAGCTTGAATCAACATTGGATCACACACGTCTATGTGAATCAAATCCAACACTTTCTCTGATCTGTTTCCCTTGGATTTAAAATTTCTTTTAACCATCTTTCCTTGCAAGCAGGATTCGTAAGTTGGTAATGGTTCCATTCGAAGTTCCTCTAAAGGACCATCTTTCACCAACCTTTGAATCCTCTTAAGGTGGATGTGTCCAAGCCTCAGATGCCAGAGCTGTGTTTTATTCACACTCGAAGAAAACTTACGTTTCTTAGAACATGATGATGTGCTATTCAATGCAGTATCTGTACAGTTTATGGTGTAGAGATTGTTAGACATAGTACCAGAACAGATAACATCACCATTACGATAAATAGTAACATTTCCAAAACCGAAAGAAACAAAATATCCATCCAAATACAATTTGGAAACCGAAATTAAGTTCCTCCGAAAACCGGGTACTAACAAAACATCTCTTAAAACTAAAGTTTTATTGAAAAACGGTAAACTGACAACTCCCACTACTGAAACCGCCACTTTCGCAGCATTTCCCATGGTGACGGTAATCTCGCCTGCACTAACCCGCCGGGTTTGATTGAACCCCTGCAAGTCAAAACATACATGATCAGTGGCTCCAGTATCTACAACCTAAGTGTTGATAGAACTAGCCGCTAAACAAGTTTCGACAACTAGTGCATAAGATATACCTTGGCCACTGCCTGCCCTCATTTGAGGACAAGACGCCTTGTAGTGTCCTTTCTGCCCACAACGGTAACACCTCCCTTTAGGCTTCTGAATGCCACCTTGAGGTCCCTTGCCTTTCTGAGTGCCACCCCCTTGATTCTGACTACCCTGCTTCTTTTTCTTTCTAAATCTGCCCTTAGGCTTAGAAGAAGCAGAAGCTATAGTGTTGTGAGCCTGAGGTTCAGACTTAATCACCGTCTCAGCTTGCACCAGCTCATTCATCAGTTGGGCCAACGTGTAATCCTTCAGATTCATATTGTTGTTCAGCCGAAACTGGTTGAAAGAATTAGGAAGGGATTCTATGATGATATCGACCTGCGATTCCGCATCGATTTCAGCACCTAGAACCTCCAGCTCATTAAGATGACCAATCATCTTAAGAACATGTTCCTTCACGGGTTCCCCGTTAGACATTTTCAGCGTCAAAATTGACTTCATAGCCTTTTGACGTGTCTGACGACCGTGATGGCCGAACATCTCGTGAAGGCTTAGGATCATACCAGCTGCAGTTTCGACATTCTGATGTTGATGCTGCAAAATGGTCGATACTGAAGCCAGTATGTAACATTTTGCCATCTCATCTGCCTTTTTCCAGCTGGTATAAGCCTCACGCTGTTCAGCTGTAGCTCCTGCAGCTGGCTCAGGGGGGCATTCCTCATTAAGGACAAATTTATGCCCGTCGGCAGTAAGGACAATATCCAAGTTTCGTTTCCAATCAAGGTAATTGGAACCTTCGAGTTTGTTTTCTTTGAGAATTGAAGCAAGTGGATTAAAAGACATAATGTAGCTGAAAATAAATAAATAACACAAAGTCAATGTCATATACTTTGAAGCATTCATTATATTGTAAAACCTTAAATCAATATAATATATAACCCCCGACTCCTCAAGATCTTATATGCACGCCACGTAGGGTGGACATTTACAAATAATCTCTATAAGTAGATTTTTTACGCCTTTAATTTCATTATCCAATCAACCTTCACCTTATGATTGATGAAATTAACAGTCGGTCACTCCTAGCCATTCAAATTTAATTAATTACCTTTCCGTCGGGAAATAATTAATAAATTTACATCTAAGTGAAATACCATAATTTAATATTCCGAAAAATACCATTTCATAAGAATAACCCTACCATAGGGAGGTGATATCGATATGAAATTATTTTCAATATTATCATATGAAGTTTAAACCAATGAAATCCATAATTAGCACCTCCGTAGGGATACGCCCGGATCAGTGAGCAATGCTAATTATTTCATTTTAAAACCAATTATGGAGGCTAGAATTAATAATAATTTTCAGAAAAATACAGAATTAATCAAAAATTAAAATTAATGTAATACCACTTAGTCATTTTAAACCAAGATTTTAATTCATTTTTCAACCATAGCATGTAATTAAAAATCACGAATAATTCAACAACATGCTATCCACAAACATCGAAAAATTAAGCACAAGATAATTAATTAAATAAATAATTATCCAATCATCATGGCCTTGAAATTCTTCAAACGAGCTTGAAAAATCGAGACGAGACGTTGAGCCGAAGTTGCGGGCTGAGAGGAAGGCCCATCGGGCCTAGGGTTCGGCCCGTTAGGGTTTTGAGAAACCCTAACTTCCGGAAACCCTAGTCGCCGTCCCCTTCAGCCCTTGCCGTCATCTTCAGCTATCCGCCACCCACCGTTGCCGTCGTCTTCACACAAGCTTGGAGAGGAGATCGCCGAGTGCTTCTGCCTCCGTCACCACTCGGAACTTGCCGGAAAAACGCGGCTGAAACGCAGCAGCCCTGCAGCCACCATCGCGCAAGGCGACAGCAGCTCCCGCCGCCGGTTTTCTGATGCCACGCCATCGCTCGTCGTTCCCTTCGACGCCCAGCAACCTTCCATGAACTGCTGCAGGGCACCGGCGTTGTAGAGATGCCGGTTTCGAGCTTCAGCCGCCAAAAGCTTGACGCGATCCGCTATCGTTTTAAACCCTAGCCGCGCCATCGCCATGAATGGCGATCACTTCAACACTGCCGCTGCTCCTACTACTTCTGCAGTTCGTCCGGTGCGTCGACGCCGTCGAGGAGAGCAACCGGGAGCAGCTGCGACGTCCGGTGATTGCAAACAGCCGCGGTAGGGTCAAAACCTTAGCCACGGTGTTTATCACCGCCGCAGCGCCACCGCCAATCCTCGATCTCCGTCGTGACGCAGCCACTCTCTCCGCCACAGCAACCATCGATCGATTACAAGAATTGAAAATTTTACATCAAAAATTACAATCGAAAAATGATTCCTATTCTAACACGATCAACCCTCGTGTGTTTACAACGCAGCCACAAACAGGCTGATTTTAATACTCCCTCCGGTTTTTTGAAGTTGCTACATTTCTTTTCGGCACGGAATTAAGGTAGAAGTGTTTAAGATTTTAAGTGTATTGTGTTTATAGATAAAGTGTTGTTTGTGTATTTAGGTATATTCTAAAACTAGAGTATTATAGATGCATAAAACATATTCATGACTGATCTTAAATGAAAGATCGTATCAAGACCTTTAATTTGATATAAAAATCATAAAAATGGAGAACAAACGAGCAAGTTATGATAGTTTAAACTTTTAGAATTTAAATTATATTGGAATACGTGCTGAGAGTTGGGTAGATGATGATACTTAATTAGAGATAATTAATTGTAATAAGTATGTGCTTTATTTTTTAATCTTTGCCATATAAGGAAATGTTGCAACTTGAAAAGACCGGACCAAAAAGGAAAGTGTTGGCAACTTGAAAAAACCGGAGGGAGTACATAATTAAAACCAGTACATTCATATTAACCATGATAATTGGGTCTCTGTAAAATCAAACAATTGCATCCAAATACAAATAATATGAATCTAATAATTATTATAATTAAATCTACAGAGCCGAGTTGGCTCTGATACCAGTTGTTGGATCCGGGATCCCTCGGATGTAGATTTAATTAATTACAATAATTATTAACATATGATTATAGATCTTGAAAGCGGAAACCGATCTAAGATCATATACCTGTTTGCGTAATCACCGGTGGTTTCTTTGTCGAGGAAATGATCTTCCACGCACCAGATCTCTGCACACGAGATCTGGCTCTTTATGGTCGACCTCGAAGTCTTCTGGAGTATTACCTAGCAACAAGAGAAATTCTGAGTGGGCATAAATTTATTCTCTTTGCCTCCCAGAAGCCGCCGTCCCTCTCTCTCTTTCTGTGGGAATGATTTCACGTACTGAACATTTCTACTTCTCTCTTATTTATAATAAGAGGTAGAGTGTTGGAGAGGTTAGGGCCA
Source organism: Mentha longifolia (assembly GCA_001642375.2). Classification (NCBI taxonomy): domain Eukaryota; kingdom Viridiplantae; phylum Streptophyta; class Magnoliopsida; order Lamiales; family Lamiaceae; genus Mentha; species Mentha longifolia. Next base: position 25,905,377 of record CM038114.1, read on the forward strand.
AGGCTATGCTCTATTGGGCTACTCCAGGGACCTTGAGGAGGATTTGGACTGGGCCTTCCAATATAATTAAATAATCAAAATATTCTTTGGTCCTGAATACTCTATTTAATTATATTAATATTATAGTATTTCCACTATAGTAAAATAATATTGCATCGTCGTCCAATCCCAAATTATGACATACCGGGCTCCTCTTTAAATTATATTATTTCGCGTGTTTAAGATATCGCATGTCCATTAATTAATCTAAGCTACTGACTGCTCCAATTAATTAATATCTTATACCGAGAGTGTACCCGTTCGACCTTATTATTATATCGGAACTTAATCCACCTGCAGGATTTGATATAATAATCCTTAGAACGCCTCAAGGGGACATCATCAACTCGGCGCACCGAGACACGATTTCTAGATATAATATTAATTATCATATTTATAATATTATTACCCAAGATACAGAGATTCTTGAGTTGCAATAACTCTCACTCATGGTAAATCAAAGCAATAACTATTATAAATACATAATTGAATATTATGACAACTAGAATTAAGAAATAATAATTGTCCGAGATGTGATCATTAATAAGTCAGTATAAAAGGATTTATCTCACCTCGATCCTGTTCAGCGCAACTCTGATCGTATGCACCAGTATAAGCTAATAGCCAAGACCAACTATTATCCAGCTTATACTACAACCTTAACAAGTAATTTGTCCAGGATTACTTTCAGTTGCGAACACCATTTAAACTATATAAGAAACCGATAATATGATCTTCCATGCGACCACCCACACCATATTATCTATAATATATAGTACCGGACATTTATTTGCATAACCCATAACACGAATTAATATGCAAAACATATGACAAAAATATTTATTTCCAAAACAAAAGGATAAAGTATGCTTTTCAGTATATCAACCCCAACAAAAGGAACACAAGGAATTACGTGGTTCGATCTATTAGAATAGATCTACGTCCACGGAGGCAAGAATATGGATCTTTATTGCTAGTATGAGTAGTGATTACAAGATTGTTCTCCCCTCTCAATCTATTCTAACCCCCTATTATAGGTTAATTACATGGAGTTTGACTATGATACAAAGTCTTCTCCTATTAGGACTCCTTTGGCTTGATCTCCTCCTTTGTGGATTAACACCGAGCTTCTATATCTCTCTTAGAGCTTGAGTTATAGTCGATGTAGGAGTCTTGGTTGTCTTGGTGATAAAGTCTCTTATCTTCAATTGGCCGAGCTGCCTGGGTGGAGCTTAACTGTCGAGGCCCAATAATATTGGGCCTGATGCTTTGGGCCTAGGAGCTGGGCCATATCCTATCACATCCTCCCTCAAAAAGACGTAGAAGCGAGGTTGTGATTTTAGGGGAATTAGCTGAGATAGGAGTGCCGACTCGTTAAGACGAGGTCGGTTAAAAATAACTTGCCCCGTCGAAAAATAAATTCTACGAAGTCGAGTTTGTACCGCCCCGTTAAGATGAGGTTGGTTAAAAATAACTTGCCCTGTCAAAAAATAAATTCAACGAAGTCGAGTTTGTACTGCCTCGTTAAGATGAGGTCGGTTAAAAATAACTTGCCCCGTCGAAAAATAAATTTGACGAAGTCGAGTTCGTACCGCCTCGTTAAGACGAAGTTGGTTAAAAATAACTTGCCCCGTCGAAAAATAAATTCGACGAAGTTGAGTTCGGTTCGTCCGTCCAGGATGAGGGAATTGACAAGGTGTCATGCGTACCGTCTCGCCGAGGCTAAGCACAGGATGTGTCAGTTATTTTAAATTAATGCACCAGTTGGATTCCCGATAAAGTTGGGGTTGATTGGACGTGGGAGAAAAGTGGATAGGCGGAAGTTACATAAAACTTCTTTGAGACGCCATCTCTCCCCGCTTAGCAAAAAATTTGAAAAACATTTTCAACTTTCTGCCTTCTTTCTCTCTCTCCACCTTTCGCAATTTGCAGCGCCGCCGCTTATTCTTCATCGGAATCCTACACCGCATTTAGCAAGTAAGTTATTTCTTTCCATGGCTTCTTCTTCCCGAGTCGGTAGTGGTCATAGTGATGGGGACCGAGACGAGTCCGTTTCTCCATCGTCTTCTCCGGCGGCGACATTCAATCCGTCGCCATTTGTAGATGTTAATGTTTATACCGTAAATTCAGTCGTCCCTTTTGTCCGTAAGCTCCAGTACCCTTCCCTAGATCCAGATTCCGGCGATGTTCTTGAACATGCGTTAATTTTGAAAGCATCTAGGGTTCAGGATCTTGCCCAAAAAATTTTATTTCCTGCTTCCGCTTGGCTTGTAGTTCCCCGTCCGGAGGATAGGGCTTGTTCGCCTCCGGTCGGTTTTTTCACCGTGTACAAAGACTGCTTGGGTTGCGGTCTTCGTTTTCCCCTTTTTCCTGTTTTTGATAAATTATTACAGAAGTTCGGCATAGCCTTATGGCAAATTATGCCAAACTCGTTCAAACAACTCGTCGGTCTTGCTGTTGAGGCCAGCCGCCGCGACATCCCTTTAACCCTATGATTAATCCTTAGGTTTTTCAGTTTGAAACCGAATACGGGGCGGTTTTACCTCTCCGCTAACCTCGGATCTAGGGTTAAGATGAAGTCGAAGCACTCGAACTGGCAGAAGAAGTATTTCTTTTGCCGGTCTGACGAAGTGTCTAAGTTCGTTTGG
>CM038114.1:25908586-25950754 GCA_001642375.2 Mentha longifolia
AATGCACATAAGGTGTCCTACTTTGGATACTTGTGGTATCCCCGATTCTTCGATTCTTTTTGAGGAGTAATGTCTCCCTTAGAATCATAATCCATGACTGACCATCTACAAATAGATGTTATGTCATTCTTTTCCCTTTGTCATTAGGGAGATTCTTCGCTTCTGCTTGTTTTTAGCATTTGCGACATCTGCTTCTGCGCATGAGCAGTTGTCAACAACTTCCTCTTGTTACGAGGAGTTGGCTATTCTCTATGGTTAAAGTTCGAAGGCTCATTCATCTGAGCATTTCTAGATAACATTGTTTTTACTTCTATGGAAATACAAAGAAATGCATTGTACACATGCTCTTTTGCTTTTATCTTGCTTTTCATAAGAAGATAAAAGGAAATTACACAATATGCGCAACATTTTCAATTTCCGAGGCTAGCCTAACATATCATGTTAGGGCTTCCCCGAGGGTATGACATTACAGTCATAACTTATTTCTCCATAATTTTCTTTATAGTACATTTAAACGTGGGTAAATGGGGCGTGAGGCTTCTGTGCCCGCTTCTGCTTCCCATACCAATATGCATATATGCAAGTTTTTGCAATGTGCTTGTGCTCATTGTTCAGAAGCATAAGCTTCCATTTCTTATGCGTTCGTTTTCAGAAGTGCTGGGTCCATCCCAATGCTTTTTGTAATGTACGATTTGAATAAAGCGGGTCATGCTTGGGTCCCTCCCAAGGATTTATCATAAAGTCTGATTTGAATAAATTAGAAAGTACTTGGGTCCATCCCAAGGCTTTTTTTGTAAGGAAGTACTTGGGTCCCTCCAAAGACTTTTTTTGTAAGATTCGATTTGAATAAATCGAAAAGTGCTTGGGTCCATCCCAAGGCTTTTTTTGTGAAGTCTGATTTGAATAAATTGAGATGTGCTTGGGTCTTTTCCAAGACTTTTTCATGAGATCTAATTTGCTCATGATGTGCTTGGGTCTCTCCCAATGCTTTTTTTCGTGAGATCTGATTTGCTCACTATGTGCTTGGTTCTTTCCCAAGGCTTTTTTCCATGAGATCTGATTTGCTCGCGACGTGCTTGGGTCTCTCCCAAGGCTCTTTCCGTGAGATCCAATTTGCTCATGACGTGCTTGGGTCTCTCCCAAGGCTTTTTTCATGAGATCCAATTTGCTCACTACGTGCTTGGGTCTCTCCCAATGCTCTTTTCATGAGATCCAATTTGCTCACTACGTGCTCGGGTCTCTCCTAAGGCTCTTTCCGTGAGATCTGATTTTCTCACGATGTGCTTGGGTCTCTCCCAAGGCTTTTTCATGGATCTGATTTGCTCATGCCGTGCTTGGGTCTCTCCCAAGGCTTTTTTCGTGAGATCCGATTTGCTCACTACGTGCTTGGGTCTCTCCCAAGGCTTTTTCCATGAGATCCAATTTGCTCATGACATGCTTAAGTCTTTCCCAAGGCTTTTCCCGTGAGATCTGATTTGCTCACGACCTGCTTGGGTCTCTCCCAAGCCTTTTTCATAAAGTGGTGCTTAGGTCTCTCCCAAGGCTTTTCATAAAGAGGTGCTTGGGTCTCTCCCAAGGCTTTTTATAAAGATTCGATTTGAGTAAATCGATGTGTACTTGGGTCCAGCCCAAGGTTTTTCATAAAGAACTGCTTGGGTCCAGCCCAAGGCTTTTTTTATATTTCCATTTTTAATCGTTGTTTTAGTGCAGTATGGAGGGTTTGAGGCTTTGCGCCTACTTCTCCCTCATCCGCAATGCATATACCCAAGTTTTCGTAACTTGCTTATGCTTTTGCATGATATCCATAAGCATTACAGCTTTTGCGGATTTTACTCGAATGTGTTTTTCTCAAAGGTTTTTCATGGAATGTGGAGCCCATTTTCTTTCTTGGGTCTTATCCTCTTCTTCCTATCTTCTCTTTGAGATATTTCCCCACTCACACACCTAACTGGGTTAGGGCCTTTATAGAGTTGCCTTATTCAGAAATAAGGGCTTATAATTTTAAATTTCACTTCAGCGTCAATTTTTCGTGTGCCTGGTTCTGCCAGGGCTTTTTCATAAAGAAGTGCTTGGGTCCAGCCCAAGGCTTTTTCATACAGATTTGATTTGAATAAATCGAGGAGTGCTTGGGTCCATCCCAAGGCTTTTTAAAGATTTTATTCAAATAAATCGGGGAGTGCTTGGGTCTATCCCAAAGCTTTTTTTCATATTTTCATTTTTAGTCATTTCATAAAACATAACTGTTTTCATAATTTGCTTCTATTACCTTTACATATGTTCCAATGTAGTATGGAGGCTAGGCAAGTTAGCTTCTGCGCTGCTACTCGCTTGTGTTATGTTGCCAGGGGCAAGCACAGATGCTTCCTCTTTATTGCATGGAGCTAAATCATCTCGGCGAGATCCTGAGATTTCTTGAATGATGACATCTCCTGATGGCGTCATCATGCTTATGCTTCTGTAACATAAGTAAGAGATAGAGGATATTATATAACCTCAACACACCTATATCTTCCCGATAAAGTAAAATAGTACGGCCTTCAAGGCACGTTCTCCATTACTCATCTCGATCTTACATTCATCATTCTCTTTTTTGCTTTTGAGCATATACCCATAACTTGCTTATGCTTTTGTGCCATAAGCATATGGTTTGGGTTTTCGAGATTTGGTGCCCAGCTTTTGCGCTGGGACTTATCCTTCTTTCTTTACCCTTAAGCAGGTCTTGATTTCAAGATGCCTGGGTCTGCTAGGGCTTATTATCAATTCTTTTCGAATTTTGTGCTTCTATCAAGTATTTTTCCTTCTTCTTAACCATAGAAGAGAAAAACGTTAGTCTTCCACAAAAGAAGATAATGTTGACAGATAATAACCAAATATAAGTAATTTGAGTGAATAAAAAGACAGCGTGATTTTAATTCATTTACACAAGAATGCACATTTTATGGGTTTTCTCATTTTATGAATGTGTTTATCTCATAGGTTTTTCATGGGATACGGAGCCCAATATCTTTTTGGGTCTTACCCTTTTCTCTCCCACCTTAAGAGATTTTCTCAACACACTTGCCTGGGGTTGCTGAGGGTTTTTAATAAGTGCCTTGTCTCATAAGGTCTTATGCTTTTACTACTGCTTCAACGCAGTTTCTTTAAGTGTCTGAGTTTATTAGGGTTTTACGTATTTCATCCAGTATTCTCTTAGGAATGAAATTACATAAGTTAGAAAGGTCTTACCTTAAAGAATCTGAGCAAGAACTTACTTATGCTTCTGTCGCATAAGCAATAGCATACTTTTCGAAAGCGTATGTTGTTGTGCGTGCTTACGCTGTACATTTCTCAGCAAAAACGAGTGAGTTTCTGCTTCAAAAGAGTTCCTTCTACAATATTTTCTTCAGAAAGCATTAATCTCAGAAAAAATATGTCAAGGTCTTCCTTCTTAATTATAAACATAACTAAAGCTTATGTCACGAATCAGAAGGGAAAAAGTTATAGATTTCTCTACTTTCGTTAACGGAAAAATAGAGAGAAATCAGAAAATTTTAAGATGAGAAATCAACGTCTTACACTCGATTTCCCACAAACGGCGCCAGTTGTTAGATCCGGTTCGAAGATCTAAGAATGATGAAGGATGAGATCCGGATGAACACGAACCCATCTTTGAGTTTCTTCAAGAAACCTTCACAAATCCATAAGCTTGGGACAAACTCATGGATTCAGTCATGAGAAAAAGCTTATAGGTTCAGCCATAAAGCTGAATTTTGCCCAGAAACGTGCCTTCTGCTTCTGAATTCTGAATTCTTTGTCTTCGGTTCTGCTTTCGTCGACGGGAGAGAAAAGCTTCCGTCTTGCCATTTCCGGCCTCGAGCCTCTACAAAAAAGACCCGGAGGAGGTTCCCCCGGAAAGGGACTCCGACGCTCAAGTCAGACTCGGCGTATAAAAGATTTGAGGTTCTCTTGGGGAAGAAAACCTCTACAAGTATAGTATGAGTGAGTGAGTGAGCTCTTGAAATTCCTTAGAGAAACTTGCAAGGAACTTAATGTGATAATGGGGAAAGCTAAGTCTCAAAATTGCGTACCTTGGAAATGAGGGCAATGCCTCTATTTATAGTCTCAAAGAGAGCAGGGGTATTACCATAATTTCGTGTAATAATAGGGGGAATATTGTCTTTTCGCAAGGGACAAAACCTGCAGCGACAGTACAGCTTTCACAGAGAAAGCGACAGTCTGCAGCAATAGCACAACTTTTTGCAGGCTTTCTGCAGGAAAAGCAGTCATGCTTTTAGGCTGAACATGCGCCACGTGGAGTGGTCCCAGATGTTAGTTACGAGAATATGGAATATTCTAATGGAATATTTTTTCTTATCAATTGGCATCTTGCCTTTGCATAAGATTGAACTTATGTGCAGATGACATAAGCTACTTTACATAAGCGGCTTGCCATCAGAAGCTTTCAGCTTCTGGATTCTTCTGGGCAAAAGCTTCTGAACGCATAGGATTTCATTGTCAAGGACAATGATGTTAGGGAAAATATTAACATTACCCTATAAGCATAATATATAAATTATTTAATGCATGCCTAGTCCGGATTAAATAATTTATACCTTCATAATTTATGGCCATGTGCCATAAGTTGTTCATTTTCTATTATTCCTTCTCTCTCTGGTCGAAAGCAGGAGCAGAAGCACAAGGCAAAAGCAAAAGTCAACCCTTGGGCAATAAAATATTTGCATCACACTTGACTCATGACTCTTATCAAGAGCATGTATAGAAGGCATTGCTTATGCCAAATATGCTAGAGAACTATTATATTTCTGGGCAAATTGACAGAAGCCCAGAATATCCCTTAACTAACTTTCGGGACCACTCTACGTGGCCTGTTCTTTGCGGGAAAGGACCATATTTTCCCTGCAAAAAAGTATACTGTTCCGACGAGCACTCGAGATGCTGTCCCCGGGTAAAAGACCAAATTATCCTTCATCCTTGTGAGGAAACCCGGTATCACCCTCGTTCCCTTTCAGTCTATAAATAGAGATTCTAACTTCATTCGTAAGGTATGTGATTCTTGAGAACTATCTATCTCTTTCATCACGCTAAGCTCTGCAAGTTTCTCTGAGGAATTGCAAGCTCACACACTCACTACTATTTCAACTGTAGAGGTTCTCTTCCCCAAGGGAACCTTGAATTCTATATACGCCGAGTCTGACTTGAGCGTCGGAGTCCCTTCCCCGGGATCCTCCCCCCGGGTCTTTTTTGCAGAGATTCGGAATTCAAATTCAAAAGAGAGAAGTCATTCTCTCTCGGTTGGCAAGCAGTGACCGAAGCTAAAGGTTCGAAGGTGTTATCACCTCACCTGCATAATATCCTTTATATATATATTTAATTGTGGATCTTTAACCCGGATCCAACAACTGGCGCCGTATGTGGGAAACTTCTTTTTCTCTGAGTGTAAGACGTTGATTCTCCCTACTTTACTTTATAATCATGATTTCTCATAAATTCTTTGGGATGATAATGAGCTGAATGCATGATATATTTGCTCTTGAATTTCTGGTTAATTATGATATACTGCTTGCCGCGTATATATACTCTTTATTGATTCTGCATACCTTTCTTTTTCGAAGTTTGAAGAAGGAAGAATTTAAAGAACGTACTAACGTCTTTCGTTGGAACGGAGTCTTGCAATACCTATTGATTTTTTCGCTGAGATACTTTAAGGTAAGTGCTATTTATGGATCTTCTTTTCATTCTTAAAAGATATGAGAATGAATAGAACATAAGCCCTGGCAGAACCAGGCACACTCAAAAATTCGCAAAGAAGCGTAATTGAAATCATAAGCCTTTATTTCTAAATAAGGCAAACTCATAATAAAAGGCCTTAACATGGTTATGTGCCTGAGTGGGGGAATATATCATAAAAAGGGGTGGAAGAAGAAGGGTAAGACCCAACGAGAAAGGGCACCATATTCCAAGAAGAAACCCCTGAGAAAAACACACTCGAGTAAAATCCACAAAAATATGTAACGCTATTGGATATCATGCAGAAGCATAAGTAAGTTGTAATACTTGAAAGAATCGGGAGGATGAGGGGCAAAAGAGGGTGCTAGAACCCCAGACCTCACCCCATTCTAAAAATGAGAAAGAAATACATAAAAATGATTATGGATAGTAATCATAGGCCTATGCGAGCCATTAATGATCTCCTGCTTTTCCCGGAAAAAGCAAGGATGATTCAAGATATATGCATAAGCATAACCATCTGCTTTTTATTTCTGAATAGAAGCAAGAACATCGAATGGCATCATCGGAGAGTGCTATAGTTCAACGAGGTATTGAACCTCGAAGAACTAACTCAACCCCTCATGATAACGAGGAAGCTTCCTTGCTCGCTGTTGCTACCACAGCAAATGCAGGAAGCAGTGCAGAGCCTCACATGCCTGCCGCTTGGGTAGAGCAAATCAAGCTTTTGATGCAAGCTTCTTTGAAGGATGCCCTCAATGAAGAGGGCATAATCATATCTAAAGGGTCCACCCCTCAAAGCAAGCCGGTTCATCCCCGTCTTGCAACCACAACAGGTCGAGAGGAAAGAGCATTTGCATAGAAGCAAATGGCTCAGAAGTTGAAGCAAGCTCAACAGGATATCATTCCTGAGCTCGCGCATAAAAATAATAATCTTGAACAAGTAGACGGTTGTTTTAATGACTACGACACCGATGAAGAGAATGATCAAGCTTTTGATCAGGAGCAAGAGCCAGAGCAAGAGCTGAAGCGAGAGCATGGAGATGAATCTCCAGACGCAGTCATTAAGAAGCAGCAGAAGCAATTGCTCTTGCAACAAAAACAACTTGCTAAACTCTCCAAATAATTGGAAGAATTACAAAAGAGCATCCCCTCTCAGGACAAGTGGGAGGAAAGGATGGAAGAATCCTAAAATTTGTTGGAAGCAAAAAGAAGAGGAGTACTAATACTCCCTCGGACCCTTTCGGCTTCCTGAAATTCAAGTCCGAAATCCCCATTCTCACAGGAGATCCAAAAGGACCCGTTGCCTTCAAACTTCAGGGCTGTCTCCTTTGAATACAAAGGAGATACGGATCCTGAAAAGCATTTGATGAGGTTTGAGAATTATGCTCAACTGCATCAATATTCCGAGGGGGTGAAATGTAGGGTTTTCCTTACAACCCTAGCTGGACCGGTGCAACAATGGTTCACACAATTACCGGCCGAATCCATCAGCTGTTTTGCTGAGTTTCAAGAAATCTTCTTGAATCAATATGCCAGCGCGAAAAAGCCGTCTAGAAGCTCCTTTTACTTGATGACCATCAAGCAAGAGCCCAGCGAGACATTGCGAGAATACCTAAAGAGGTTTAATGATGCAGCACTAGAAATACCCAAATTAGAACCAGAGACAAAAACACTGATTTTTGTCAATGGGCTAAAGGCTGGAGTCTTTTTTGACTCTCTAGTCAAAGAAGAGCCAAAGAGCTTTGAACATCTCTTGGCTAGGGCCGGAAGTTACATTCATACGGAAGATGCGAGAATCGCTAAAAGGCAGTCTGAAGCTGCTTCATCCAAGAAAGACAAGAAAGAGGGAAAGAAACCTGTTAATAAAAGCAGGAAAGCAAGAGGAAGGGAAGAAAGAGCTTCTAGGCCTTTCACTCCTCTCACCTTGCCTCCTGCAGAACTGTTGGAAATAGTTCTGCAAAAGCCAAGGGTCTATCGACCAGCAAGAGCTGGCGAGCCACCTCAAAATCAAAAGTCAGAAAAATTCTGCAGATTTCATAACGATTATGGTCATGATACTAATGACTATCGTAATCTGAAGGCAGCCATCAAAAAGCTCATCCAGGAGGGGCATTTGATGGAATACGTGTGTAAGGAGTATGATAACTCCCAAAAATACAAGGAGGACAAAGAAGAAGAACGGGACCCCCGTAAAGGGAAAGGTCCCCGAATGGAGGAATCCTCACAGAAGAGGGGAACTATCACCATGATATATGGTGGGCCAACTGACGGAGACTCCAACAGAAGCAGAAAAGCTTATGTTTAGAAAGCAGAAGCATTTGAACATTACTAGATGTTCAAATTAGGGGAGGGTGTACCTCTCCTCGACATTACATTCGGAGACAAAGATGAGAGGGCATTGATACAACCCCACTGTGATGCCCTAGTGATCACAGCCGAAATTGAAAAATTCGATGTCCATAGGATATTCGTTGATACGGGCAATTCTGTGAATGTTATATTCAAGAAATGCTTCGATAAAATGGGAATCAAAGAACCATTGACACCGTTTGTAACGGCCTTACTGATGGATGTGTATACTAGAAAGCAGGCCTTTTAGCTTGTATACATGTGGTTTCCATATTTCACTAACAATTTCCTATCTGATTATGTATGAATTATTTGTTAAGCATTAAACATCTATCCATTATCTCAAAGTTATAGGCTATATGGTGTGTAGTAGATCATGGAAAACCGTAGTAGCCGGTGTCTCTTGAGATATAAACAGTTATCACAGTTGAGATAGTTTTGGATAAAACTATCGGTTTAGACTCTAGCATAAATAGATAAGTAGCTTGTCTTGGTTACTTGTTTATGCTAGTACGTTGATCGTATTGATAGGATCACAGTGAGGTGAATTCTTCTATCCTGACCTAAGTAGAAGAATCAAGACCTCGGGGACTTAAATATTATTTAACGTCACACCTTAACTCTAATTGAGTGACTAAGGGTGTATAGTTATAGTTTGTTGCTTTGATTTACCATGACTGAGGGTTCTGACTTGTAATTCGATATGATCCGTATCTTGGGCAACAACTATAACTAGTACAATCTTTAGTGCATCTGCAATAGAACACTGTATCCTGGTAGAACAGGTTGATCACATCCCCTGAGGAATTCATTAAGGATTATCATACTAAACCCTGCAGGTGGATTAAGTTCCAGTATGATGAATAAGGAATGAATGGTACTACTCAAGAATTAAATAAGAAGTCAATTAACGAAAGCAGTCAGAAGCTTTAGATTAATTAACGGATGCGGGACATCTTAAATACGGGGGTGATTTAAGTTTAATACTAGCCCTGAGCTCAACAGGGATAAAATGGGTAGTTCAGTATTATTACTCTAGTGGAATGTTTTAATACTTATGATCTAAATTTTACTCTGGGCTGAGTATAGAGAATTTAGACATTGGGAGGCCCAGTTTTATCAGCTAGTAGATCCCCGGTCTGGCCCAAAAAGCTCATTAGGCCATAGATAGAAGGATAACTGGGCTGCTCATCAATGGGCCCAGTGAGGGCGCCAATGATGAGGCCCAGACGTCCATGATATGGGCTGCAGGCCAAGCCTGCAGCTTAAGCCCATATTCTCTCTTATAAATACATGTACCCTAGCTCATTATTCACCACGAGATAAGAGAGGCTAGGGTTGAGTGTGAGAGAAGGAGAGTGGACGTCGGCCAGCTCTTGGAGAGTGGACGGTGGCGGCGGTTTGTGGTGACCGAATCCTTCGTGGCTGAGTTCGTAACGTGCTGTCCATCCAGTATCGAATTCAAGCAAGGGAACAGATCGGAAGATCTTCAAGCGAGCTCCATCACACGAGATCAATTCTAAAGGTAATATCGATTAAACACCCTATGATATGCAATTAATTTCATAGGAGCATGATAGGATTAAATCAAATTAATCATAACTGAAAACGAATCCTTGGGCGCGTGAATCGTTCTTTGCTGATCGGTTCCTTCAATTGGTATCAGAGCCAAGGTTATTTATTTTCAGCTCTATGGCTGATTCGATTTAAATTAGGCATAATTTAATCGATTGAATGTTGTCGTATGTCACTTTTCGTGGTGTTAGTCGTTTTTTGAGTGCCAGTTTGGCAATAATTGTAATTTTAATCGTGAGATAATAAGGTGCGATTTAGATTAGGAATTATTTTTATTTTTCATTTGTAAATTGCAGTACGGAGACGAAGAACGTGAAGAATGAGGAACAACACGCATCGAACGACCGCCGCACGCGGCGGCGCATGTGTAACACGCTCGGTTGCACGCACGTACGAATGACGTTTTGCGGTCGTCTTCTTCTCCATTAGATCATCGGAACCCTAGCCATTAAGCTAGGTTTCAGAAATGGCGAGAGGAGAGGGGGACGGAGCCGTTGAGTCACCGGAAATCACGATAACGCATTAGGGTTTGGCCGCAGCGGAACCCTAACTAGGGTTCGACACTGTAGCGGCTAACCTGTGTTGCATGGTGGCTCGAGGAAGCTGCTGCAGAACCCAGTCGAGGGTTCGATGCAGCAGTAGTCGGCCATGGCTGCAGCAGCGGCGTCGGTGGCAGGTGGAGGTGACGAAACCCTTCTAGGGTTTCGGCCGCAGCTCTTCTCCATGCTGCAGATCGACGGCGACGGTGGTAGTGGTTGTTCGATGCAGTGGGAGTGACAGAGAAGAAGACGATAGCAACAACAGAAGAACGGAGGCGGCGATCAGTGGCGAAGCCTTAGCCAGCCGATCGCTAATCGCAAATCGCGATTCATGCCCGCGTGATCGTGCGCGAATGTCTGAACCTCCGCTCGCGCGTGGCTGGGCTCGGGTGCAATGAGGTGGGTCCGGTTCATGGTCTACTCATCGTGGGTTCGGCAGTTGATGTGCGAGGTGGACGAGGGGCGAAGATCGGCTGCGATTTCGTCGTTGATTAAATCGCGTGATTGCGATTATCTCCACAACCCTTCTGCGTTTGAGCTGGGCTAAACTGCGGGCTGTGGGCTAGATTTGATCCCACTAGCCGTGGGCCCAGCGGGTTCGAGCGCAGGTTTGGGCTGAATGTGTGTTCGGGCAGTGTGGTGTCAGCCCGGCCCGATTATTGCGGCTCGAAATGCAATGAAAAATTAGAAAATAAATTTTAATTAATTTATTTATTTTTCGGTGAAACGAGAGATCAAGATGACAGACTTTGAAGACCGGAGCCTGTTCCGGATTTTTATTTTATTTTGTAATAAAATAGTTTAGACAGGAGTAGTCACACCACGAAAAGCAAGTTTATTTTGTTTTTATCTCGTTTTTCTTATCAAAGCATGCTGTGGATGCAATTTAATTTTATAAGCATGTTTTGCCTGTCGAGTTGAATAAATTGTGCTTCGTCGAGCATGTTTTAGGATTGTCAATATAAGCATGATTTAATTTTCTTCCGAGCATGTTTTATTTGCTGCGTTTAGAAAATTATGCTTAGGATTATGTGGCAACATGATCTAGCATGTCGACAACCTTTTGAAAGAAAAATACTAAGCGGATAAAAACATTTTATTTAAAATGTTAAGACCTCCACAATTGATCTTAATGTGAAGTTTTGGTAAAATTGTGTAAACGTCCACACGAACGTGGCTTGCATATTTTTATCAAAATAAGTTCACTAGATTTAAGATTTCTTAACAAAAATATTTTAATCAAAATGAGTAGTGGGAGCTATTTTAAGTAAACGTCCACACTAACGTGGTTTGCTTAAAATGGTAACTACGGAGTTCTCTAGAGTTGATTAGAAACAAAGATAGCTTAAGGAAAATGGAGTATTTTCTAAGTTAAGCTAATATTGTGGTTATAAGCTTAGATATTAATTATGATACAACTCCCTAATGGAGTCCCTTTCTTAATTAATATGGTCTAGTAAGGTTCAACTATTAATTTTATTTGCCAAAAGGAAATAAGGTTAGCTAGACAATAAAATTAAAGATCGGGTATCTGGTCGAGTAACGAGAACGTAAACATCCACACGAACGTGGCTTGCGGTTGGCGTTGCTCGGGCTGTTGAAGGTTTCGTTAAATATTAGTTTATCAAAAGGTTATAATATTTACGTTATGAATTTATGCTTACTCTTTTCTTACGAGTGTCTACGTGTTTTATTTTTAGATATGACTTTAGGCCCGTTGGTTAATGTTCTTACTTCAAAGCCTCTCACTGGTTCCAATTATTTGGAATGGAAGAGGAATCTCGAATATGTCCTTGTTGCTGAAGAGTACATGTTTGTATTCACAACTTCTGAACATGCTTCATTGACGGATCAATCCACTAAGGAATAGAGAGCTGAGCATAAGAAGTGGCACAAGGCCAATGATATGTCAAGGTGTTATATAATGACATCTATGTCTAGCCAGATGCAATTGGAGCATAAAAGCTTCACTAATGCGGCTAACATTATGCTCAATCTCAAGGAACTCTTTGGAGAGAAAGATAGGGCCGCTCGTTTTGAACCCATGAGGAAACTCATGACTACTAGAATGACGAAGGGGACTTCTGTGCGAGATCATGTTCTTAAGATGATGAATGCACAGAATGAGTTGGAAGAGTTAGGTGGAGGTATCGAAGGTGAAGCCAAGATCGATATGATACTCCACACTCTCCTTAAATCTTTCGAGAATTTTCATCTGAATGTGGTCATGAACAAAAAGGAGTATACTTCACATGAACTCATTAATGACCTAGTGACTGCCGAAGCCATGATGAATGAAGGTGCTATGACATTATCATCTGTGAAGGCTAGCTCTTTTGCACCGAAAGGTGGGAACAAGAAGAAGGTGTGGCCTCCACGCAAGAAGTCGGCAGGTCCTAATGGGAGCAAAGGTCCGAAGCCTACTGGCGGCACGAAGAAGCCAAAGGAGAAAGGCAAGTGCTTCAAGTGCAACAAGACAGGACATTGGAAGGCTGACTACCCTCTAAAGAAGAAGAATGGAGGTATGTCTTACTCATATGTAACTGAAACGTGTTTAGCTGCATGTTCTACCCACACTTGGGTAGTAGATACGGGCGCAACTGATCATGTATGTTACACCTTGCAGGGGTTTCTGCAGAAAAGGGAGCTGAGTGAAGGCGAGATTACCATCTCCATGGGCGATGCATCGAGAGTTGCAGCTGTCGCAGTTGGAGATTTTCATTTTGGTTTTGGACATTCTAGTTTAGTTTTGAGAGATGTTTTATTCGTGCCGGCGTTTCGGCGAAACTTGATTTCTATTTTGAAACTTTATGACGATGGTTTTACAGTTATTTTTGGTAGTGGAGTTACTATCATGAGAAACAATGATGTTATCGTTTCTGGCATACTCTCTGGTTCTCTCTATACTATAAAATGTCCAATAAATGCATTTTCTTCTTCTTATAATGCTACCTCTTCATTGAACACTAAAAAGAGAAAGATTTCTTCTCAAATGAATCACTTATCTTTGGCATTTACGATTGGGTCACATCAACCAAAAGAGAATTCAAAGGTTGGTTAGAGATGGTGTTTTGGAAGGATTCCAAATGGAACCATTACCAACGTGTGAATCATGTTTAGAAGGAAAGATGGTGAGTAGACCTTTCAAGGCCAAAGGGAAACGAGCTTCCGAGCTATTAGAGTTGATTCATTCTGACTTGTGTGGACCGATGTCTACTCAAGCTCGAGGAGGTTATGAGTATTTTGCAAGTTTCATTGACGATTACTCGAGATACGGTTACATTTACCTACTTGGCCGCAAATCCGAGTGCTTTGAAAAGTTCAAAGAGTACAAGTTGGAGGTGGAGAAGAGATTAGGTAAAAGTATCAAGTCATTACAATCTGATCGTGGTGGCAAGTACCTCAGTACCTAGTTCAAGAAGTTCTTATCGGATAATGGGATCACGTCCCAGTTAACTACACCAGGAACGCCTTAACAAAATGGTATAGCGGAGAGAAGAAATCGAACCCTCTTGGAAATGGTTCGTTCAATGACGAGTTATGCACCTCTGCCAATTTCATTCTGGGGATATGCACTAGAAATAGCAGGTTATCTCCTCAACCTAGTACTCTCTAAATCGGTAAGTAAAACTCCTTCCGAATTATGGACAGGGCGAAAGCCCAGCTTGGGTCATATTCGGGTTTGGGGAAGTCCAGCACACGTGCTGAACAAGGGGGCCGATAAATTGGGTTCTAGGACTGAGGTTCGGCTGTTTATTGGGTATCCTAAAGGAACGAAAGGTGGCTACTTTTATGGTACTCAGGATCAGAAGGTCATTGTAAGCACTAATGCCCGATTCCTAGAGGAAGACTACATAAGTAAGCACCAGGCGAGGAGTGATATAGTGCTCTATAAGTTGAGAACAATGTCAGTCAGTGATCCAATACAGCCAAGTGTACAAGAGGATGTACCACAAGTAACTGCACCAATTTCTGACACTGTAATTCCTTCGGCGCCTCATCGTAGTGGGAGGGTTGTTCGTCAACCCGATTGGTTCATGTTTCTAGGCGAGTCCACTAATATTCTCGCTGGTCTTGAACATGAAGAGACCGACCCCTGGACTTACAAGGAGGTAATGGAGGACGAGGATGCGGATTCAGCTAGAATCTATGGATGCTGAGATCGAATCCATAGTAGACATGGATGTGTACAACCTTACGGAGCTACCAAATGGCAAGAAGGCCATTGGTTGCAAGTGGGTGTACAAAAGAAAGAGAGATTATGATGGGAAGGTTACGGCCTTCAAATCTAGATTGGTGGCAAAAGGATGCACTCAGCGTGAGGGCATAGATTATGAGGAAACATTTTTGCTGGTTGCCATGATTAAAACCATCAGAAACAGCACACTTAGACCTAGAGGTTTGACAGATGGATGTCAAGACTGCGTTCTTGAATGGTTATCTTGAGAACGATAAACATATTTATATGCGCCAACCTGAAGGCTATGTGACTAAAGTCCAAGAGCATCTCGTATGGAAGCTGAAGAAGTCCTTGTACGGACTTAGGCAAGCTTCAAGATCCTGGAACATACGTTTTGATAGTGTGATCTAATCATATGGATTTGTTCAGTGTTCATACGAGAGTTGTGTTTACAGGCTCAGTACGGAGGGAAGTGTGGTAATCTTAGTACTATACGTAGATGACATACTTCTCATTGGCGACAATGTGAACGTGTTATCAGGTGTAAAGGGTTGGTTGTCTGAACAGTTTAAGATGAAAGACTTGGGAGAAACTGCTTACATCTTAGAGATCAAGGTGATTAAAGATCGCCAAAAGAGGATGTTAGGCTTAATCCAAGCTTCATATATTGATACTGTGATCGCCCGATTCAGCATGCAAAATGCCAATAAGGGATTTCTTCCTTTCAAACATGGTATCGCTCTATCGAAGGAGATGTATCCGAAGACACAAAAGGAGATAGATGACATGAAGGCTGTACCGTATGCTTCTACGGTTGGAAGTCTCATGTATGCAATGTTGTGTACTAGACCGGATATCTGTTATGCCGTGGGATATGTGGCGAGATATCAATCTAACCCTGGTCAGGGACATTAGACGGCAGTTAAGCACATATTGAAGTATCTCAAGAGAACTCGAGATCATGTGCTAACATACCGGTCTGATGAGTTGATCCCGATAAGGTATTCAGACTCAGACTTCTAGGCTGATCGAGATGAGAGGAAATCTACCACCGGTTATGTGTTTACCTTGGGAGGTGGAACTATCATTTGGAGGAGTGTGAAGCAGAAGTGCATCGCAGACTCCACCATGGAGGCCGAGTATGTGGCTGCTTGTGAGGCTGCAAAAGAGGCTGTGTGGCTCAGAAACTTCCTTAATGAGCTAGATCTAGTCCTGAGTTTGCCCAAATGTATCACGGTGTATTGTGATAGTACTGGTGCGGTTGCAAACTGTAAGGAACTTAGAGCTCACAAGGCGAGTAAACACATAGACAAAAATTACCATATAGTATGAGATTTCATACAGCGGGGTGATGTAGAAGTGAAGAAAATCCCTTTAGCGGATAAAGTGGATCCATTCACAAAGAGTCTGACAGCCAAGGTGTTTGAAAATCACATCAATGGGTTAGGACTGCAGAGCCTCCCATACTAGAAACTTTGAGTATAAGTGGGAGAAGATGTGTAATAGATGCTAGATATAGACACTTGCCTATTGTCATATGATATACTAAAAGTTTGCTTTAGTATAAGTGGGAGATTGATGGATTTGTATACTAGAAAGCAGACCTTCTAGCTTGTATACATGTAGTTTCCATATTTCACTAATAATTTCCTATCTGATTATGTATGAATTGTTTGTTAAGCATTAAGTATCTATCCATTATCTCAAAGTTATAGGCTATATGGTGTGTAGTAGATCACGGAAGACCGTAATAGCCGGTGTCTATTGAGATATAAACAGTTATCACAGTTGAGATAGTTTTGGATAAAACTATCAGTTTAGACTGTAGCATAAATAGATAAGTAGCTTGTCTAGGTTACTTGTTTATGCTAGTACGTTGATCGTATTGATAGGATCACAGTGAGGTGAATTATTCTATTCTAACCTAAGTAGAAGAATCAAGACCTTGGGGACTTAAATGTTATTTAACGTCATACCTTAACTCTAATTGAGTGACTAAGGGTGTATAGTTATAGTTTGTTGCTTTGATTTACCATGACTGAGTGTTCTGACTTGTAATCTGATATGATCCGTATCTTGGGCAACAAATATAACTAGTACGATCTTTAGTGCATCTGCAATAGAGTACCGTATCCTGGTAGAACAGGTTGATCACATCCCCTGAGGAATTCATTAAGGATTATCATACTAAACCCTGCAGGTGGATTAAGTTCCAGTATGATGAATAAGGAATGAATGGTATTACTCAGGAATTAAATAAGAAGTCAATTAACGAAAGCAGTCAGAAGCTTTAGATTAATTAACGGATGTGGGACATCTTAATATGGGGGTGATTTAAGTCTAATACTAGCCCTGAGCTCAACAAGGATAAAACGGTTAGTTCAATATTATTACTCTAGTGAAATGTTTTAATACTTATGATCTAAATTTTACTCTGGGCTGAGTATAGAGAATTTAGACATTGGGAGGCCCAGTTTTATCAGCTAGTAGATCCCCGGTCTGGCCCAAAAAGCTCATTAGGCCACAGATAGAAAGAGAACTGGGCTGCTCATCAATGGGCCCAGTGAGGGCGCCAATGATGAGGCCCGGGCGTCCATGATGTGGGCTGCATGCCAAGCCTACAGCTTAAGCCCATATTCTCTCTTATAAATACATAAACCCTAGCTCATTATCAATAACGAATTCTTATAATTCACCACGAGATAAGAGAGGCTAGGGTTGAGTGTGAGAGAAGGAGAGTGGATGGCGGCCAGCTCTTGGAGAGTGGACAGCGGCGGCAATTTGTGGTGACCGAATCCTTCGTGGCTGAGTTCGTAGCGTGCTGTCCATCCAGTATCGAATTCAAGCAAGGGAACAGATCGGGAGATCTTCAAGCGAGCTCCATCACACGAGATCAATTCTAAAGGTAATATCGATTAAACACCCTATGATATGCAATTAATTTTACAGGAGCATGATAGGATTAAATCGAATTAATTATAACCAAAAACGAATCTTTGGCGCGTGAATCGTTCTTCGTTGATCGGTTCCTTCACTTACATAGTTTTACAAGAGCAAGCGTGCTCCCATTGGGAGAAATCAAGCTCATGCTAACATTGGGAAACGATGTTAGGGTTGCCAAACCGGTAATATTCATAATCTTGGATATGGAATCCTGGTACAATGCTCTGCTGGGAAGACCAGCATTAAATGTTTTTCAAGTGGTGGTACCCACTTATCATTTGAAAATGAAGTTCCCAGTGGGAACTCAAGTTGGAGAGGTACTTGGAGACCAAAAAGCTTTGAAAAGAAGCTACGTACAACTAGTAAAAGATGGGGAAACCAAGAAGAGGGGAGTACCTGAAGGAGCAGAAGCAAACAGATGCTTCGATCCCGAAGAGAAGAAAACAAAGAAAACAGAAGCTTTCACAGAAGCATCAGCAGAAGCTCAAATGCTACCAGCAGAAGAGCTTCTGCAGGTAGAATTATTCGAAGGAAAGAGTGGTTTCCCCACTCAAATTGGAAAACAGATGAATCATGAGGAGACGGAAAGCGTAATTGCCTGCTTAAGGCGAAATACTCACATCTTTGCTTTCAGCAGCAAGGATCGGCTGGGAGTAGATCCAGAAGTCACCCTACGTTCTTTGAATGTAGATCCTGCAGTGAAACCATTAAAGCAAAAACTCTACCAATTTGGAGTTGAAAAAGAAGCAGTTATCAAAGAAGAGGTGCACAAACTTCTTGAGGATGGGCACATTGTCAAAGTACAATTCCCAGAATGGCTGTCTAATGCAGTCATGGTGCCAAAAGAAAGTAACCCGAGAACCAGGAACCATTTAGACAATCCTACCTACACTAGTACGATGCCTTTTGGGAAGCAGCCCAAGAACAAAACCATGCGGGCTTGGCCCAAAGCGGACATTATCATACTAGTGTGGTTCGGTGGCCCATCTGGCAGTTCATAACAAGTGGTATCAGAGCCGAATGTTTCGGCTTGGGTCAGGTGTGGAGCCTGTAGGAATGGACTACGTCTGGAACGTGTGGAGGAGCCCTTCAGTTTGACCTCAACGATATTCAGGAGTTCAGGGGATGCTTATGCCGGGATATGCCGGGTAATTTAAGTACCAAGTCAGACTATCGTTGGAGGGGATGACAGTTATGGTCCTTGCTATTTGAGGGGAGGATTTGTTAGTACAATCAGCAAGTCCCACATCTGAAATATAAGGTTACCTTGTATATAAAGGGGAGTACCACCTACACTAGTACGAGGCCTTTTGGGAAGGAGCCTAAGAACAAAACTGTTCGGGCTTGGCCCAAAGCGGGCAATATCATACTAGTGTGGTTCGGTGGCCTGTCTGGCAGTCCATAACATATATCATTAGGAATGTTGTCTTTAAAGAAGATTCTGTAATGGACAATGATATGGTTTCCATACCTGTTGTTGTTCAAGAACCAACCGAGATTCTTCCTTCAACTAAAGTGCAAACTCAACAACCTCAAGAGGTGCCATTAAGGAGATCCACTAGAGAGAGGAGAAATGCAATTTCAGATGATTATATAGTATTTCTTCAAGAACATGAGGATGGCGTTGGTTTGACAGAGGATGATCCGGTCACCTCTGGACAAGCTATGCATAGTTCTAACTCTCAAAAGTGAGTTGATGCCATGAAGGAAGAGATAAAATCTATAAGTGACAATGACATTTGGGATTTAGTCAAGTTGCCTAAAGGTGTGAAACCTATTGGTTGCAAATGGATATTTAAAACAAAAAAGGATTCAAAAGGGAATATCGAAAGATATATGGCTCGTAGTAATTCTTCTAAAACATATTCTATGATAGATATGATCCCTTCTCAAGTACAACATTTGAATAGGATTGTAAGAGTTAATGACATTGTCTATATAGCTAATCTTCGAATGGACCGTAATATATTTGGGAGACTGTGTTTGCTTTTGAAAGAACTAGGAGGGCTGGAAGATGGAAAATATGTTTCGGTTGAAGAACAAGTAGCAACATTCTTAGGCATTCTTAGGAAAATAATGTCGGCTGCCCCTTTTTCAACTAGCTCGATCCTTCCCAAATACCTTTTTCCAGCCATCAAACATCGGCCACGACTTACCCAAAAACTTGATGTCAACATTACTATCAATCTGCATATTGAATAAAGTCAAAATTAGTATTCATGATTCATATGTATATTAGTTTGATTGTAGTTCTATGATACCTTGAAGAGTTCCTCCACTTGGTCAGGATCAAAGTGTATCTTAAAGTCTCCGTTCAAATTAAAGCCAACCCCGTTGCGGTTCAAGATAGTCACTAATGAGCCATAGTTCTTTTTCCAACTTGTGAGCTTGGAGGTGATATGAGGCGCAGCCTTGATGTTAGCTGTGGGGAATGCTTTCTTCATAGCTTCCTCTAATTTCAGTACATAACGTGCCCTGAAGCCATTATCAGACTTCCACCCAGTGGCAACCAAATGCTTCAAGGCCTTAAGAAGCATACACGTCGAGGGGGATATTTTTTCAGAGTCTTTCGCATGTCATTACTACCTATTGGCCCTTCCAAGAAACACAATGAAAGATTATAAGTCACTTTTCCAGAGAATTCATGCAGTGAAAAGTATACTAAAAAATGTCTCAAAATATTTCAACGTTCAGAATTAACCATAAATGATATATGCTTGTGAAGAATACACAAATTGTAAGGCACTTTTGAAGAGAATTCATGCAGTGAAAACTATGTTTCCAGTATCCGTCAAGAATGTCTAAAAATAGATATTTCAACATTTCAGAATTTAACCATAAACAAAATCTGCTTGTGAAGACGAATTAATTGACGGGAAACAATAAGAATGAAATATATAAAATTCCTAATTCTGAAGTAATGCCAGTGAACTTGTTGTCAAATTGATGGTATTAAAATTAATATGTCGCGGTGTTATTAAAGTAGGCGACTCTTGACCGTCGGTGTGATACCTCTCTTCCCCACCTGGTAAAGTGCAGGACCGCGCTTGGATTTTCTTTGCCAAGAACTAGGGCTCGAATGAGAAGTACGGGAAAAATAGAATGTGGGAGAATGATAAATGCGGGAAAAACTTAGTAGGAAAGTAAATCAGAAATTTGGGGCAAATGTGTAAATTCAGTTCTTATCATGTTTTAACTTTGTTTATCAAACAAGTCTAACATAGATATCTATATTGCGAATCATAGCTACCAAACACCCAATTTCAGATACCTAATCTCACTAATCAAGATATCATATCTATGATTTCTCTTATCTATGATTATCCCAACATACATAGCTACCAAACATGGTCTAAGTTTCCTACTAAAGCCATCATTGTTATTTGCTAGTGACACTTATATATAGACAACTATTTTTTTTCATTAAAGAATTAGGGTTAATACCTAAAACTAGCCACTTTGTTATTGTAAACCCAAATAATAGCCATTTATATAAAAAAAAATAATTAAAAACTAGCTATTTTTTTACATTAAATGCCATATTTACCCTTAATGAATTTTATTCAGTAAAAGCAAAAAAAATAAAAAATAAAATCTCACCTAACCCTAATCTCCTACCCACACCAGCCGCCCATTTCTCATTTCACAATTTCTTTCTCTCTCTACCAACTCGTTCCCCCACTCTCCCCTTCAACCGGCTAGGATCACATGCAGCCGCCGCTGCCGCCGATTCATCACAATCTGCCATAGTTGAGTTCAGTGGTGACTACAGGATTTATAATTTGGGAGTGCAAGAAATATTTATAGAACATTAATAGTACCATCTTACAATAATGACAATAGAAATAGTAAAATTTACAACTATACCTGATTTAATTTTACAACATTGTCATCAGAAACTCGTAGAAACGCATCTCTT
Source organism: Mentha longifolia (assembly GCA_001642375.2). Lineage (NCBI taxonomy): Eukaryota > Viridiplantae > Streptophyta > Magnoliopsida > Lamiales > Lamiaceae > Mentha > Mentha longifolia. The sequence goes on from CM038114.1 coordinate 25,929,822, forward strand.
TCTCAATAAAAGTGACCAAACAATCATTTAAAAATTAATTTATCATGCTAATATCTTCGAAACCCATCGTCACTAGTATCGTTCAAAAGAAAGAAATTGACTTTTCTAACTTCACGTTTTTCTTTGCTCTTCCTTTCCTAATTTTTAATATTAATTATAATTATGTAAAAATAGAAAAATACTAATTATAGTAGTATAATACTATTAATTTTTTTTTTTTTGGGTACAGTACAACTGTATCCCCATTGTCCCACTCTAGAGTCGATGCTGATTGAGTTAATGTTCGGCAATAAATGAGTTCACGAGTCTATTGAATTCGTGCATTCATCAGATCGACTATCATTTGATTAATCGTCGCCGGTGATGTCTCCGACCGCGGCCACTTTTCCTCTTCATCCCCCATCTCTAGTATGTGCCACGCTATTGCTCTTGTGCTATACTGAATACACGAATTACAAATATACGAGTCGGACATTGGTGCAATTGATTCGTGTATTGAATGTCCGATTCATGTATTTATGCTTTGTGAATTTGATAAGCAGATTCCGGCAATGGCTCGCGGTGGTTGCCGGTCATTTATTGGTCGTGAAATGTCATATTCATGCTTTGACTTGGTATTCTTTGTTATTTTTGACATAATACACGAATCGAGTGGTATTCGTGAATCGTGTATTTGCCGCTGGTGGGTGGCTCGTGTTGACCAGTGATTCATTGATCTCCATGTGAGGATTTTTAGATCTGGCATTTTTAACTTACTATTCGTTGTTGTTCTACAATACATGAGTCCGATGAATACACGACTCGATGAACTCGTGTATTCGAACTCGTATTCACGAGATTGACAAAAACTTTCAGCATTCACCATCATGTCATCTCCAACGGCGGCCAACCCCTCTTCTTCCTCATCCAGCCATCGCGGCTGCTCTCCAGGGGTAATACACGAATCAGGATTGCAAAAATCAACATTCGTGTATTCCATGTTATTCATGTATTCGATGTTATTCATGTATTCGATTGCATAATTTTTTAAATGCTAGTAGGGGTCGCCAACAATTAGTATATTGAAATAGTACGGGCAATATTTTTAGAAGAACAATCAATCAAAATTTTGTTTACAGTTCTTTTTTGATATTTTGAATAAATACACAAATCGAATACACAATACTCGGTTCATGTATTTAAATGTACAGATTCCGGCGATGTGATGGTTGTCAGAGCCAGATTTGACGGTGGTTATGTGGTGGTCACTGGGAATTCGGCGGTGGTGATGCTATAGTCGTCTATGATTCGGCGGTGGAAGATGTTCAGCCTTCTGTTTCTAACGTTTCTATTTATTTTGTGACAAAAACTTGTGTCAGCCGGAGGCACCGTGCGGCCGGACCCAAAGTGTCAATCTTTATACAGATCAGTGTCAATCTATATGAATAAAAGTGTCAATCTTTAACATAATTATTTTACGAATAAAATGACAATTTTTAAAAGTGTCAATCTTTATACAGAAAAGTTTCAATCTATATGAATAAAAGTGTCATTGTTTTAGCCCGGCTGCAAGGTGCCTCCGGCTGACCCAAGTGTGTCCCTTTTTGTATTCTCAATAATTGGTTTTAACAAAATCATGGATATGACTCACATGTGGGGTATTTCAGTAACAGAGGCTATTTTTTGGGTTTTTTATTTTATTTATTAAAGTGACTAGTTTTTGGGTTTACAATAATAAAGTGACTATTTTAGGGGTTCTCTCTTAATAAATTACTATTATCCTTCTTATAATTAGTTCGATATAACGTCGATATCACACATGACAAAGTAATTTGTGGTATAATATATATTTTTTGTTTCTTTCTTTCTTTTTAGTGTGCTATATATGTAGCTAAACTTTAGTCATCGATAGGATCCCCGATCATGGAATTGTCATCTCCTTGACCTTAATAGGTAATATAAGTTGATTATTTTAATTAAAATATGAAGAAAGCTCATCATGGAATTGTCATCTTCTTGACCTAATAGGTAACATAAGTTGATTATTTTAATTAAAATATGAAGAAAGTTCTCGTTTTTACCAAAAAAATGCATACTTTTACTAATCAACAAAAAAATATGAGCGACATTGACACTTTGGCTAACCTATTTTAAATTTATTTTCTACGTATGTCAGTAGTCAACAACTTTCCTATTTTATTTTCTATTTTTCTATTTGCCGTCAATTATCTCATTGGCAATGTAAGCACTAATAATATTCTTTGATAAATATTTGATTAAATTTATTTAGGATTTATGATAGACTTTTTATAAAGAAAAAATGAAGTGTAGTAGTAAAATTTAGTGCAAATCTATAAAACTACCCTTCTTTAAAGGATAAATAGAAAAACTACCCTCCTTATACAAGAAATATGAAATATGCCCTTTCTCTCTATTTTCCACTCCCTGGTTGGCACAATCCATGTGAATAGTGTCCCGGTCGGACTATTCATGTGAATAGTGTCCCGGTTGGCACTATTCATTCATGGCACTAATTCATTTTTCATTTTTATTTTATTTTTTATTTTTTTTCAACAACCTTAGTAATGAAACATTCTTTTAAATAATAATCAGGCCCATCACACTTCCGTAAATAAATTAATGCATACCAACTTCATACCTTAATCTGCTACGGGATTTCCTTCGCCAGAGGTTTTATGGACTGCGTCCAACCACCAGGAGCACCTTATGGTTCTCTGTCGAATTCCTTCCTAAGCTTCTGATCCGCCTCGCCTTTGTCTAACTTATCAATCCGAGCAGCGCTCCAGGAAACGTGATAAGGGCTCAGAACCCTGAGCAAGAGACTCACTGCGGGCTAAATTTGTTGGTAAACAAAAATTAAAATACGAAGGTAATGAGCAAAAGCCCGTATTTTTATTGGGAAATTATAAAATATTTATTACATAAGTTTGTCTCCTTTTGGGAGGAGACAAACTTGTTTAGCTACCTATGGTAGCGGAATGGAAAACACTCATGCACTCGAAAAATTGAAACTATTACAAAGCTAATATTGAAGAAAGCTAAGAAAATGATCGATGATCTTTGCTTCCTTCGCTCGTCTTTATTTATAGAGGGCTGAAAACATCCCTCTCCCTTGAATTATTACATCGGATGCTTTCCACCGACGCCAACTTGCATGGGACCTCATTCCTCCATTATCACCAAAAGGTGTGATAATTGAGATCAATTTCGGAGACTGGGGTCCTCCATAATTGAATTCCACCTAACAAAGATGGTGAAATGTCTTTTTCTTGGTTTTGGATCATGAATGAACGGTCCTCCCACTTTTGTCGTTTTATTTTAGTGGGAATCTTGTCTTTCCCTCACCCTTGTCGTCTTCTTTTTGGGTGAAGCTCCTCTTTCATAGAGTCACATGACTCTTTCTTCTTGTGTCGGCCAACTACTTTTTTGGTGGGGCCCTAGGCATCCTTCCTTTCGGTGGCTCCCTTGGTTCCTTCTGGTCTTGGGCTCGAGCTCGACCTGCTCTAGGCATGAATTTCTTGCCAAACTTCAGCTCTTTCTGACCTGGGCAAGCTGGACAGATATGGTTGATCCAGTTCCCATAGTGGGCCATGTTACAATACTTGCGATGAGTTTCTTTGCTCGTCACAAGCTTGTTTTCCCATAGCAGATTTCTCTTTCTCTCGAAAGCCTCTTCTGCAAATCTTGTTGTCTTTCCTGTTATTGTGTTTAACAGGAATGATCCATTTACAGAGTTCTGAAAGAACTTGAACTGATACTTGACTTTGTCCATCTCGGTGAGACAGACCCATAAACCCCAAACCCTGCGGGTTGAGATTTCATCCTCGGTGATCATGGGTACAAGTGGTACTTCTCCATGTGGAACCTGTATGTTGCAACGGCTCCTCTTGTCAGTTCGCCTAAGCCTTATGTAATGAAAGGCTTCATGGTTCCCTTTTCCAACCGGTTCTGGTGCTGCACTTATAAAATAAAGCTCCAAAACATCTCCTCGGCTGAGCTGGTCATTGTTAGACCATGAATCGTACACAGCTTCTTGAATCCACTTGGGTAGATTCTTGATTTCTGTAAATGATGGGGAAACAGTATAAACTGAGGCAAGTGCCCCAAATTCATACCATTCTTTAACTTCTTGTGGATGGACACCGGGCATCATCCACACTCGGGGGTACTTTCCGGAGATATCAACCAATGTTTTGTTTGGGTTGATTTCTCGCCTTGTCATCAGCTTCTCCCAGCTAGCCTGATAAGCCTGCCAAAAAGGAGACACTTGAATAATATTGTCAGTATTAATCTTAGAGGTGCCTTTCATCGGCCTAAGATTAATCTTTCCCTCCTTAACCCCGGAGGTGCTGGGTTGAAATGATGCCTCAGGCTTTGATTCCTGAGTATCATCTTCTCCTTGGGCCGATAGTATTGATACTACCAACTTAGGACTCATGCTAGAGGTATTTGAATCCTCTGCTACCGTTATAGGGGCCGGCAACCGAATCGCTTCTTTTTCTGGGGTAACCGGAGTCACCCTAGAAGCCCGAAGGAGTGGCTTTTGTATTGCATTCCAGCACTTAGTCTGTGCCAGCCTACAGTCTTGTATTTTGTTTGAGACTTTCGTCTTGTCAACAGATTGTATTTTTCCAGCTTTTTCAGCTTTCAAAACACACTCGTCCCATTCCCTCTGAAGCATCTCAAGGTCTTCCCTGAGATGTCTCATGGCATTGTTGATGGAGCTTACTTCAGTTGGCTCTATCTCTTGTTAAGAAATCTGCAAGAACATTTTCGTGAGATTTCACAATGACAATATCAAATATAAAATATTGATATTCAGCTTGCCATCTAAGTAATCTAGCCTTTTCAGGTTTCGATTCTATCTTGTTTTTTAAGAAAGCTTTAACTTGAGTGTTATCAACTTTCAAAACGAATTTCTTTGCTAAAAGAAAGAGAGGCCATTTTTAGAAGGCCTTTCGGACTGCAAAGAATTACTTCTTGTTAATGTGCCATCTAATGGCCTCATTTTCCTGGAACAAACCACTACAATATCTGCATGGTTCTTCTCCATTGGGAGTAATCTTTGTAAGCACTGTTGCCCACCAATGATCACTTGCATCCGTGTACAAGACAAGATCATCTTCGTCTTGTGGTATAGAGAGTTTTGGGAGATTCTCACAAACCTCCTTTAGATCTCTCATTCCCTTACGATGTTCCTCCGTCCAAATGAACGGAACATCCTTCTTCAGTAACGGACTGAAAACCTTTTTGTATTTTGCAAGATTCTTGATGAATGCTCCTGCAAAATTAACAACTCCTAGAAAGCTTTGAAGTTGTTTATTCTCCTTTAGATCCTCAGAGAAATTCTTAACCTTTTGGACTATATGGTCCTGTAGAATTATCCCTGATTCATCTATCTCGATTCTCAAAAATTCCATTTTCCGGGTTGCAATGACTGCCTTCTTTTCTGAAAGCACCAGTCCTGCCTTATAGCAAACATCTGCAAAAATCTCGAGATGTTTAACGTGTTCATTTATATCTTTTGATGTTATAAGAATATCATCAATATAAACAAACATAAACGAGAAATAATCTTTGAAAAGATTATCCATCTTTCCCTGGAAAATCTGAGGTGCATTAGCTAACCCCATCGGCATCACATTCCATACATAATGCCCTTGTGGAGTAGAGAAGGCTGTAAACTTCTTACTACTTTCATCCATGCGAATCTGGTAAAACCCTGACTTGCAATCAAACTTGCAAAAAACCTTAGCATTTCTAATGTAGTTAATAAGGTGTTCTCTACTTGGAATGAAATAACCATCAAACTCTAAAACGTCATTAATACCTTTATAATTAATAACGAGTCTGGGTTTATTTCTTTTAATCTCACCATGGTTTCTTACCAAGAAGCCTGGGCTGCTATATGGCGAGTTACCTGGTTCAATTAACTTCATATCAAGGTGTTCCTTGATAATCTCCTTCATGTCCTGTTGCTCTCTGAGATTCATCAGGATTGGTCTGAATCTAACAAACTCATTAACATTGTCTGGCTTTACCTTTAAGGTTGCTCTGAGTTGGTTTTTCTCCCACCATGCCAAAGGATTCTCATTGTAACACCTTACAATCTTCCTTTTGACATCTTCTAATGACACCTGCGTATCACTTTCAATATCTTTAGAAATTAAAGATACCTTTAGGAGTTGAATCTCAGCTTCGTTCTTTTCAAACTCGCTATCTATCAACTCTCCTCTGATCCTGTAGTTCAATAAAGCTTCATTGAACCTTCTCCGATCTTGCATTTTTGGGTTTCGAAGTTGTCCTTCATCACCACGCTTGCTGCGAAAGACTAATGGCGTTTGCCTGTTGAATGCCCCTTTTAGCCTTTGAACAATGATTTTGTGATCACATTGAGTTGTGAACACTAATCTTTGTTTCTCATTATCCTACATATATCTCTTGAACATCTGCAAGAAATTATTTCCTAACAGGATATCTGCTCCTGTATCATGAAAATAAATTGGTGGAGTTTTAACCTTATACCAAGGCGTCTGGCCTGCTCCTCCAATTAGAACTTCCACCATCTTGACTCCCTTTGTTAGAATCAAGATTTTCTTGGAAAAATCTCTTCCTGCAATCCTAGGTAGATCTTCTTCGACCTCTATTGGAAAGATCCCTCGTTTTGCCGTGCATATCCCTGCACCAGAATCAATATAAGCAGCAAAGTATTCTGCCTTATATTTTTCGTATAACACTCCAATAGGAATGTATATTGAGAATGGACTAGTCATTAGATCAATATTTTTCTTTCATTGATCGTGACTTCCATTCCCTCTTCTCTTTGTCTCCATGGTTTGAATTTCTCAAGGAAATCCAAACCTAAGAGTAGGATATTTTCCTCTCTTCTTGCTCGCCCTTTGATTTCAACCGTATGTCCTCCAATTTCAATCATTCCTTTGTAATGATGGACTTCTGGTTGCTCGAGATAATACAAGACGTTACATGGGAAATTGGTTTCCTATCTTGTAATATCAAATCTGACCATTACACCTCTCCATCCTTCCGGACATTTGATGGTAATCGCCGTCTTCTTGTGACTCAGAGTAGGTAAAAAACTCTGAGACTCTTGACTCTGTTGAATGAGATTTCTTCCCATTGGTTGAGAAGTAATCCTATCTCCTTGGAATGACAATCGTCCTGATTGTATTCTAAGACTTTGATCATGGGTTATGACCATTCTATCTTGAATTTGCATATCCACGTTTCTCAAACGTGGAAACTCAATTCTAGCGGGACAAATCGCCGTTGTCACCTTCTTGAAGATATCTGGTACCTCAATGAACTGCTTTCCTAAGAACAACTCAGTATGATGTGAGTTGGAAAACGCATATGATACCTGATACGTGATGGAATAAGGTCTATTCCCTTTGTCCACCAGCTCTTTCCTTTTGAAGTCCTGATAAAGTGTCAGGGCTCTGCTAAAATTGGTGTCGTTAAGATTGTAAGCAATCTTAGGATATATAATCCCGACCATCTGTCCAGCATATAAATTTCCCGCAATGGTTCCCATTACGGAATCCTTAAGATTTCTGACTCGTTTGTCACAAATCGCAATGTCAATTGGAGAATCCACTCCTGCGAAAAGGGCGGATTTGAGTACTAATTGAATTGCTCCAATATGTATCCAACTCATTTTCTCCGCAATTTCCGGCTTCATCTTTTCAAGATCCTCCCGGACATCGCTTGCTGGAATCAATTGCATCTCAACTTGATTCCCTGTGAGCTCGATTGGTAGTGACATCTCTCGCCTCGTAATACCATATACGATATGGTGCTTCCGAGTCTTGAGACTGAAGTTCCTCAGGGCATAATTGATATTCCCTGCTGTAAAGCCTTGATACTTCTGTATATTAAGGCTTTTCTTCATGATCTTGTCGATCTGGCTTTGTGAAATCATTGTCCGGCTTGAATAGCCCATTCGATTTTCACTTTCTTGATGATGAACCTCTGGTTCAGTCTGATTCTGAATCGGTTGGTCCATCTCCTTCACTAGTAAGGATTTCATCCTGTTCGTAAATGCTCTCATCTGAGGCAATATCCTCAAATAGGTAGACTTGTACGAGATCTTGGAAGTAGATCGCGTCTTCGATGTCTGGGGTTGACTCGAACCTCCTCATCATCTTGTTTTCTGGGCAATTTGTAGAGATATGCCCAGTTGCACCACACGTCCAACAGTTGCAGTCTTTGAAACTTTCATTAGCTCGGGTGTGAGCTTTTCAGAAAGTTTTCATTGCTGGTGTTCTTTCCTGAGGTCTGCTCGAGCTTGCACCTCTGGATTGAAACCTGTTTCTTGATGGACCGCTTCGTTGTCCATTTTTGTATGATCTAGCCTTTTGTCTAGACCACATCGTTCTTGGTTTCCAGGATCGTCTCTTTTTAGAATAGGGTTGATACCTGTTCTTCCTGCTTTTCTTGTAACTAGCAGGATCCTCTCCAATGACCGTTGGGAGATCATTGTCTTCACAATTAAGAGGAGCCTCCTTGTTGATCCTTCTTAATTTCTTGATGTTCTTTTGTGTTGTGGCTTGTTGACACCACTCCGTCAGTTTGGTGTGCACAAAAGACATTCTTTTCCCCACTCCATCATATTCTCGGGGAACGTAGTCTCGGATGAACATTTCTCTCCATGGGTTAGGAAATTTCAGGAAGAAAATCTCCTTTGCAAAGCTATCATCAGTCTTGGATTGATGCTGGTAGACTGTGAAAAGCTGCAGAAACTTGTTGAGAGATTTTTGATCTAAGACAGCAAGTCTTAGATTAAGAAGGGCCATTGCATACTTCTTCTTCTTCTCCTCGTCATAGGCTCCGAAATAACCAACTCCCAAGAAATGATTCTTTAGGATGTCAGCCATTTGTTTCACCTTCTTTGTGTGGGACTCGATTTTAAAGCACTCATTTTTTACTTATGTGCTTATACTTTCTTCCCACGCGGTCTTTGCAACTCCTGCAAGACTCATTTTGAGGAATTTAAGATATCCCTCGTCACTCATATCAAGAGTTGATCCTGCAACTCTCATTGCTGCTCCCCAGTCATCGATAAATTTCTCTCGATCTTTGAAGTTAACTTCATCGATGTTGAGAGTGACTCCATATGGATGGATGGGCTCCAGTGTTGTTTTTTCCGAGGGATTATCATGTTTCCATTTCGTCCTTCGTTTGAAGTTGATTTTGAACTGATCGTCTGCAATACCACCAGTTCTTCGATGATAGGAGGAACCAGCCTCAAAATCGTAATGACTCTGGGGTGGTTGTGTAGCACCGCCTGATGTATCTCCTTCGGTCTTGGCCATCTTGAGATCCACCACCTTCATGTTAGCAAAAGATTCTGCTAACTCTTGTAGATCTTCTAGTCCGATCCTCTCGAGGTTATTCATCTTTTTTACCTCGGATCGTACCAGTAATTATATCCAATCTAGGGTCGCGTTTCTCACCCTCTTTGACTGGTAGCGGGTATCTTTTTGGTTCGTCCCAAAAGAAACCCCTCTTGGCTCGACTGGAACTTGGGTGCGTCTCCAGTTTCTCTACTCTTCTTTGAATATCCTTTAGAATGTCAAGAATGGCATCCTGTTTGCGGGATATTTCGTCCACCTTTTGAGGTACTCCATATAGGCTGTTGCCATAATTTTGCACCGTCTTCTGGATTTCCCGTAAATCCATAGAGATTTTAGCCGGATCTGGCGTGATCTCTATGAAATTAGGGCCAACATTCTGTCCTGAGAGGGCCATCAGATATGATCCTGATGAGCCGTTCTCATCAGCCGTCTTAGCTTCCCCTCAAGATAAGCGTTTATCATGAGGCGATCTAAGTAGAACTTGATCGTCCACTCGCAGGCACGGATCTCTCTTGGGTGCCTGTTTTCTCGAATCGCTGCTTCGAGGCGTTCTTGTCTTACTCGTAGTAGAGCAAGTTCACTTGTTTTGTTCCCCTCCAGTATTTGGAGATATGAACTGTAACACTCGCAACTCAGACAATAGTCTGGTTCCATTTTTACTTGAAGTCTCCTCCGTTACGTAATAAACATTATATAATAAATAAATATAATTCCCAAATAAACCTAGGGCTCTGATACCATTTTAGAAGCGTAGAATCACCGCTAAGAGTTGTTGAAATTAAAAGTTAAATTAAATGAAATGGTGCTTGTCTTTAGTAATTTTGGGAGTCTTTTTAACATAAAAAGGGTATTTTTCATAATACTTCATATAAAGGGGTAGTTTTCTCATTTATGGATTAAAACGGGGTACTTTTATATATATGCACTAAAATTTAATAATCCTTAATTAGGGTTAATATTTTTTTAACTAGGTTTATTATTTTCCAACTAGGGTTTAATGATCTCCAATCAGAGTTTAATATTTTCTGACTAGGGTTTAATAATCACCAATTATTGTTTATTATTTTTCAACTAGGATCAATGATTTCTAATTATGATTTATTATTTTTCAACCAGGGTTTAATAATTCCCAAATAGAATTTACTATTATTTTTTAAATTGGGGTCTAATTCATCCCAATGGATTTTAATTTTCATAATATCTAATATATTTTTTGTCAATTAAAAGATCAAATGGAAAACATACATGTGTGGCTACGTGAAAATGCACCACATAAAAAGTATATATTATCTCTAGCTTGACCAATGATAAACCATAAAGAATATATAATAAATTATGTCCAAAAACTACAAGAGAATACTTCCTCTGTCTCAGAGATATTGACTACTTTCATTATTTTATACCTCACATATTAATAAGAAATGACTCAATATCTCTGAGCCGGAGGAAAGTATAATATACAACCAGTTAGAGAGACAAAGAAAAAGATAATATAAAATATATATATATTTTAAACGAAGATAATATAAAATATTAAAAAATTAATGATCGACGCTAATTGTCAAGCAATGGATAAAGAGTGAATGAAAAAACTGGGAATAAGTCTTTCTACCCAAATTTTAAGTGGGTATATATAAAATACCCATTTTGAAAATATATGTGTAGAAAATACCCATTTCAATATATTAATGTTATATTGTTGAAATCAATGCACATAGGCGGGCAGAGGTGCAGAGTTTTGGCCCCACTTTTTAAATTTTTTACCTATTGTGATTTATTTATATTTTTACTAATTTCTGCCCCAAAATTTTTGTGGTGAAATTATATCACCGACACCAAGGGATTATTCAAAATTCACTCCAATTTAATATGATAGGTGAAACAGTTTAATTATTGAATGCATTCTCTGAAAATTCATTTTCACGGACTAAATAGTGAAAATAATAATTGTATTCGTACAAATTTGACTACTTTATCAAATTTATTTTTCACAGCAAATAATTCATAATTCATACCCGTTTTATCCTATAAAGTGGGTAGACTGTAGAACATTTCTTCGGTCACACCACCTTAAAAATTATTTTCGTCATTTCTTAAAAGCTTACAATTTGGAGTATTTTTTTTAGCGCTAGAAGGCAATCAAAGACAACTTACTGGTCGCAAACTGAGGAGGAAGAAAAAGCAAACGAAATTGAAAAAAGCTCACGAAATTATAGGTTTTAAGGTACATTATCAAGTTAATTATTCTATTTTTTCAATTTTATTTTTGGGATTTACATGCTCAATGTTATATTGATTCTTAGGTGTAATAGTATGATTTTAGTCGTAAGATATTTAGATAAATATAAAAATTTACTGTTTAAATAAATTTATTAATATAGTTTAAAAAGATGTCTCACGGTTAGATTAAAATTTAAACCGTAAATTTCACAGTTTAAATGCTAGTCTAACCGTGTAACACCTTTCTAAATTAACAAATCATTTTATTTAAAAATAGTATTAATATAGGATTGGGGTTCAGAATCTATATAAATCTGTGTAGAAATTGTTGTGCGAATATTAGAGTGTTTTCACGGTTAGAATTAAGTGAAACCGTGTGAGATCTCACGGTTACAATCAAGTCTAACCGTGAAAATCACTTTTCACGGTCAGATTTGAGTGTAACCGTGAGATCCCACGGTTTCAAATAATTCTAACCGTGAAAAGTGCTTTTCATACAATTTTTTAATAAAATAATTTGTTAATTCAGACAGGTGTTTCACGGTTAGATTGATGTTAAACCGTGAATTACACGGTTTAAAAGCTAGTCTAACCGTGAGTCGTCTTAGTTTAATACTATTTTTTAATAAAATAATTTGTTAATTCAGAGAAAGTTGTTTCACGGTTAGATTAGCATAACTTATGCGTGTAATATTTTTATGCTTAGCTTTATGCATAACTTATGCGTATAAAATTTTTATTAATTTTTTTTTTCTGAATTAAATTCATGCAGATGTCATTCGCTATCGTAAACTTAAATTACGGAGGAAATTGGGCCGATTGTGTGTACGAGGGCGGTAGGGAGATGGATATCGTCTTATCAACAAATGCTATCAGTGTGTACAACTTGAGATCCCAAATAGAGAATATGTGCAGTTTCTTGGGCAATGATTTTGATATCTCCTATTTGAATAAGACACGATCCGGACGTCTTGTTAAATCACCGTTGGGGACAGATGAAGAACTCGTGCGCTTGTGCAGTACCGAATCGTCTCCGAAAGTATATATATGTTCGAACAACACGGCATCGTCTTCTCACTTTTCCGGTGAACGAGCCGGCCCGTCCTCTCCATATTTTCCTACGTTCGAGCAGCCGTACCAGTATGGTGGATCATTCGACTTCGGCTACCAGGGCAGTGATTGGCACACAAACCTCGAATAGATTGGCATGGGAGGTCCTTTTACAAATTGGACTGGTGACGTCTATCACAGAGATCTTAACTTCGGTACCAGTTCATTTCCTCATGTCTCTACTGGCCGAGAAAATTTGATCCCGGACCTCAATTTTACCCTAGAGGATGAGGAGGATGAGCATAATGGGCATACTGAGGCGCGGACTCGAGGTGATACGTATGAAGTCATAGACGATGACGACGACCCAGATTACGACGTTGAAGCTGATGCTGAGAGCACAGAGAGCGACAGACCTGGAGACAATTCTGATAGGCGGCTGAACAGGTCTTTGTTTGCCGAGTACACAGCGTGGATACTTGACGACGGCGGGATGGAAAAACTATTGCGATTAATGTATCGAAGTCCGCACGATGATGAGGCTGAGGAGGATATAGATACAAGGCATATGAGTAATTGGATAGTCCCCATGGTCCCTATCCAACCTGAAAGCTCAGCAGTATATGCAGGTGAGGTTAATCTGATTGTTGAAGGGCTTGCTGTTAATGCCATGTACGATATGAAGGACGAACTGACGATTGCAGCCGGTCTGTGGAATTTGGAGAAGAATGCAGAATCAAAGGTAGAGAGGTCAGATAGTGGAAGACTATATTTGAAATGCAAATCATCGAAGCGATGCCCCTTCTACCTACATGCCCAGGCCAGCGGAGGCGGCCATTTTTTAGTGACCAAGTTTTGTGGCGATCACACGTGCAATCAGGAAATAATAGGTCTGAAGAAAAGAAAGCTCCGTTCTACGGTCGTTGGGGCGTACTTTGCGAAGCGAATTCTTCGTGATCAAGAAATAATCAAGCCAAAGGTCATAATGAACGAGCTGAAGGAAGTTTTTGGTGTCGACATCAAGTACGATGTCGCATTGAGAGGATGAAACCGCGCGATTCAGATGATTTATGGCCAATACAAAGATTCATTCAAGATGCTCCCGGGTTACCTCGCGATGTTGAAGAGGACAAATCCGGGTACGATCATAGAGACCGAAATCGGAGACGATGGCCGGTTCAAACAAGTTTTTGTTGCTCTCGGCGCTACTCGAGTTTCGTATTCATCGTGCATAAGGCCAGTTATTATAGTGGATGACACACATCTAAAGGGGAAGAACAATGGGATACTGTTCGTAGCCGTGGCAAAGGACGCTAACGAGCAATTGTATCCGTTGGCTTATGGAATAGGGTCTATCGAAAACCATGAGTGTTGGACCTTCTTCATGCGAGGACTCAGAAGAACCTTTGGAGCATTGCAGGGTACGTTGATTGTCTCGGATCAGCATATATCCATCATACATGCCGTCAGCCTTGTATTTCCCGATGCCGTCCACGGTTTGTGTTACTTTCACTTGAACAAGAACTTGGCACACTATGGTAAACATGTCGTCGCGCTGTTTCAACGAGCTGCATACACGTATGACGTTACAGAATGGAATGAGAGAATGAATCAAATCCGTGATCTGAACGCCAATGCGCATGCAAAATTGATGGAAATCGGCCCTGCCAAGTGGGCTCGATCAATGTGCCTACCTCGACGTTTCAGCAATATGACGTCGAACGCTGCAGAGTCTTTCAATAATACCCTCCTATGGGCTAGACGTCTACCAATCTGCGTTTGTCTCGATGCCGTGCGCCTTGTCATCGAACAATGGTTTGATGAAAGGCGTTTAGAGTCTCAGCGAGACAATCATCCAATATCGTTGGGGGCTAGGCGAACAACTGCGGATTTGATAGAGCACTCGCGGAGATACAGGGTCACGCAGACATCCCAAGTAGAATTCAATGTTCGTACATCACAAAAGACGCTTACTGTGAATCTGCAACAACAGGAGTGTGAATGTCTGCGTTGGCAGAGGGACTGTCTGCCTTGTGCACATGCGATCGCGGCAATCATGTAAGTACCCCTTCAACTTATCATTGCTTACATTAATCATGCTTCTGTACTATGATTAACATAACTATATTGTACTGTATTATCGCAGGCATCAAAAGGAGGAAGTATCGCATTACGTTTCACGTTACTACCACCTGTCTACTTACGCTAGGTCTTACGAACTCCCAATTTCACGGGTACCACACAAATCTACTTGGCCAAAGGACCTACAAAGTACAGAATTGTTACCCTCCCTAAGAGTATGTCTACCGGGGAGGCCCAAAGAAAGAAGACGTAGAGGGAGAGGGGAAGCACGCCGACGGGCAAGCCGTGGTTCTCGGAGATGTCCACATTGTGATCAAACAGGCCACGTTGCAACCATGTGTCACTTGTGGATGGAATGAATGAATTATTGTAATTTCTCGGATTAATATGTTTATAAATAATTAATTAAGATTAGCCTATTTAATAATAATAATAATAATAATAATAATAATAATAATTTCACGGTTAGACATTCATTTAAACCGTGAAACTCACGGTTTAAATCATATCTAACCGTGAAAGATATTGTAGAATTAAAAAATTGTTTTATTAAAAAATAGTATTTCTCACGGTTAGACAATTTTTAAACCGTGAAACTCACGGTTTAAACTCTCATGTAACCGTGAAAGACATTTTCGAATTAAAAAATAGTTTTATTAAAAAATAGTATTAATATAGTTTAAATAGATGTCTCAAGGTTAGACTAAAATTTAGACCGTGAAATTCACGGTTTAAATAATAATCTAACCGTGAATATGTAGTCCTTTTATTATTTATAAATTTTGGCATATATGAAAAATTCACGGTTTTTTAATAAATAAACCGTGAAATTATATTCAAACCGTGAACCCTAACCGTGAACCCTAACCGTTAATTGTCTAATTTGGCCAAAATTAAGCCCCTAAATTTAATTTTCATTTGAATTTTAATTCATATAAACATATTATCTAAATTAATCACTAATTTATAAATTATGATTAATGATAAAAGTATATTGTTCGACAAGTTAGTGTTGTATTGTGTTCACTTATACACTAATACATATGCTAGTAATGTTCATTTATACATATGGCTACTAATGTTCACTTATATATAAATCGAATATTTAAATATTCTAACATATAGTAGTAATAATCTAATCTAAATCGAATGAATTATACCAAAAAATATATAAATTTGCATAAATTAAAAAGTAAAAAATATATAAATTTGCATAAGTTAAAAATTTAAAAATATATAAATTTGCATAAATTAAAAATATTGTACAAGTCAAAGATAATGTTCACAGCTCGGCTCTACGTCGTGAAAGTGAAAATATCCGTTTCGCCACCTCTAAGCGAAACCCGGAGAGGTACCTCACGCTAATCCTCTGAATGCGCGGCTTCTTCAGGGCGAAGATACGATCGATGTACATACAAGCGAACGGTCCGCATGAATACTCGTCCTTCTGTATGTATTGCTGCTCTAGAGGGATCCAAACAACCTTAAGAAAATCAGTTCGCTTCTGCATCTGCGGATGTTGTTCCCAATACCCAACTTTTTGCAACACTCTGGGCCACAGTTTCTGGATCGGGTAGAGCTGGATCTTCCGCTGCATTCTTTCATCAGCATTGGCGAACTGATGTAGAAGTGAGTCATATACCTCCATTGTCCACTCGTCAGTCAGTACTCGGCAAATAACCCAGTGATCGGAGGATACGTGACAAATAAACACAAACTGCATACGAGGATCAACGACTGTACTTATTATAAAGCACTAATAATAATACGTAATAAAAACATAAAGTTTATACGAATAAACTTACCGAAGTTGCGTTCATCCAAACATCGTAAGAGCCCACGCCGTGAAACCAATTCCCGAGATGATCTGACAGCTTGTAATCACGATACTTTAGATTTGACTTCGCCATTGTTGTTTGATCTCTCTCGTGAAAATTCATCAGGGCCGTCCTCAACTCGTACTGTAAAAAAATATCTTACTTTCGAGATTACACACAAAAAAAAAGAAAAAAGAAATTCATGTAATATGTGTATAAAAACTCACGTATACGCCCATTCCAAGCAGAACGGTGGATCTCTCATTTAGAGCCGGATCCAAAGAAAGTCCATGTTGGAGTCGACTCCACCAATAAATGGTGTACAGATCCATGATCTAAAATCCACACACAGTATTAACACAACATAATAATCGACAGAGTATCATAAATAATAAAAATATAACATAAGGTCCGGTCTAACCTCAGCTGAGAACTGAATATGGGGGTGTTCGATCTCATCGAACAAGGACTGGTTCATCTGATGGGGCGGGTCCTGCAGATTCATGATGTAGGAATTCGGCCCGCTTCGTCTGAATTCTTGATACAGCTGCTTCATTGTCAGGCCGGAATACGGTGTCGTAATAGTCGGTACAAAGGGGCTCTGTAAAGCAGCCGATGGCCTCACAGTCCGTCCCCCAACACGAACCCGACGCACAGGCGTCTGTCCTTCAACGTCAGAATCGGCCTCACTGTACTCACCCCCCTGCAGCACCTGGGGATTGGGAAACACCGGCTGATGGGGAAGCACATGATGCAGTACGGGATGTACCCAATCGTCCAGGGGCATCCCCTCCAGCTCCCTAACATAAGATGAGTGCCCTGACTCCTCATCCTCGACCTCAGCCACTCGAACAGGAGGCGTCCTTGATCTCTCCCGTGCTACCGGCTCTGGAGAGGGCTCCCTAAACCCAAACACGTGCTCGAAACCCGGAGCGTCCTCAGGGGTAGGTGCCCTGTACTCAAGATGGGCACCGTAGTCATCATCTCGAGCTGCAGAAGCTCTGTGGGGCCGGTCAATGGAATGTCTGGAGCCGGCATGTGAGGGTACCTGATGATGCCTCGAGGGACTCCCCGACTTCCCGAAGATCCCTTTCAGGTGCTCTGCCATGAACTTGGCGATACGAGCCATCACTCCTGTCTCCGACGTATCATGGGCCATGCGTTCCAGCACCTTGTCGGCCCACGCATCGTTATCACATCCTCGAGGGCACGGATCCCCGTGTACGCAGCAGATGAGGCCCTGGGACCTATCGGGGAGTGAACTATCGACCCTCGGCCTCTTCGACGTACTCGCACGAGCCCTGGGGCATGGGAGAGGGCCTCGACCCTCAGAATTTGCCCTGGTGGCACGAGGCTGGCGACCACGGGGTTGGGCGGCATTCCCAACATCTCGACACCTCAATTTGTCGATCACTCTTGCCATAGATCTGGCTTCCTTCGACTGTCTCTGCGCTTCAGGCGGTTTCTTCCACGAATGACGCGTATTCTTGTTAAATCGAAGCGTCAAGGGGTCTCGCTCCTCGAGGAGGGTCAGATAATAATACGACTCCTTTTCTGCTTCATCAGGTTCGAGCGTGGGGATGACTTCGAGCTGCAAAAGACAGAGGCAAAACAATTCATTATTAAAAACCGTGATAAGGCACATAATTAACGAATATTAAAATTAAACCATTAACATAACTAAAATATTAAAATTAACGAATATAAAAATTAACATAATTAAAATTAAAATAATTGATTGAGTAAAAAGAGAATAATGACATACTCTCGGATCGTTGAAAAAATCAACGAAATCTACATACGAGGCCCCCATTTCCCATCTCCTTAGTCGGGGTAACTCGTGCACGTTCAGCCGTGTAGCACACATCAGTCCTAAACTTGGAATGGCCTCGAAGGCCCAAAGATACAACGCCCAGACAAGCCCATACAGGTGATAGGTAGCACTATTCCCTTTGCCTCCAATTTCTCTCGGGTCCTTCTTTGCCACTCCAAGCTGGTGGCACAGTATCTGGTACGACCATGATCCCCAAGGAAACGTCGCCCATCTCTGTGGATCCTCTGCCAACATCCATGCCCAATCATCAACGGGTCTATCGTAGTCCCGACACAATAGCAAGTAGTAGTAGACGAGGAGGTTGGCGGTACTCAAGTATTGATCCTCCGTCCCTATAACTTGATCCTCATCATTGAAATCCGCAAACAACTCTTTCACTCGCACCTTACGCCCCTTGTAAAAAGTATGGAAGAGGCTCGTAGTTGGGATGACGTGGTTCTTGCCGTGAGGATTAAAGGTCGTAGAACCGAAGCATAATCCGGTGACGAGGCAGAATTCTTGAGGCCCAAAACGAATATCCCGCCCACCGACGTGAAATAGTCTTTCAAATTCATGCTCCTCGCCCCTCCATAGCTCCCGGGATAACAGCTCGTGCAAGGCACGCTTCGCATTCCCTACCTTCTTCATCGTGCACACCCGTGCAAATGGAGATTCGTCAACAAATCGCTGCAACAGTACATTCCCGCCAATACGCCTTAACTGATGTATGATTGACGGAATTGCTCGGTCTCGTTGATAAGCATTTATTTCACCCGGGAATCCTTGCATACGAGGCCTGTACCATTGATACCTAGGCTGCAAAAGAAAGAAAAGTGCGAATTAGTTAATTTATCAAATTTTCACAAATTATTTAATCTGCACAATTGAGTGTTTTTCACGGTTAGAGAGCTCACGGTTTGATCAACTTCAAACCGTGAAAAGCACTTCTAACGGTTGAAACCGTGCTTTCACAAATTATTTAATCTGCACAATTGAGTGCTTTTCACGGTTAGAGAGCTCACGGTTTGGTCAACTTCAAACCGTGAAAAGCACTTCTCACGGTTAGAATTAATTCAAACCGTGAGAGCTCACGGTTTGATTTAACTCTAACCGTGAAAAGCTTTCACAAATTATTAAATCTGCACAATTTAGTGCTTTTCACGGTTAGAGAGCTCACGGTTTTCTCAACTTCAAACCGTGAAAATCACTTCTCACGGTTAGAATTAATTGAAACCGTGAGAGCTCACGGTTTGATTTAATTCTAACCGTGAAAAGTGATTTTCACGGTTAGAGTTAAATCAAAGCGTGAGCTCTCACGGTTTCAATTAATTCTAACCGTGAAAAACACTCTAATTTCTTCTACAAATTTAATATTCGCAACAATTTCTACAGATTTATACAAATTTCGAACCCAATTCAAGCACATATTTCTACATATTTAGCATACAAATCAAAGGATTAAAACATAGCATTATACACATTATAATTGTAATTCTATTCCATAACCATAAAACTCTAAAAATGCTTAAAATTCACTGTAAAATCAATATAAACTGTAAATTCAATAATCTTTTTTTTTTTTTAAAAACTAACCGGCGGCGGCGGCTCGGGAAGGTTTTCCCGTTCTTCTCTCGTCGGAACTCGGCGACGTGGCGGCGAAGGAACTTCAACGCCTTCGGATTCATTACCCGAATTGTGGTCGGAATCGGCCATGGTTTCTCTTCTCTCCGGCGCCGGCAAATTACTATCTCACGGTTTCAAAAAATAATTTGGGGGCTAGGGTTCTCACGGTTTCTTTCTTTTGAAATTGGGGGAAAATCATGAGTGAGAGATAGTGATAGTGAGAGAACCGTGAGAGTAAGTGGGTAGGTTTTCCTTTTTTTTATTTAATAATAATAATAATAATAATAATAATAATAATAATAATAATAATAATAAAAACAAAAAAATAATAGTAATAAAAACAAAAAAATAACAAATAATAAATAAATAAATAATAATAATAATACAAACCAAAAACAAAAATAACAATAACAACCGTGAAAGAACGGCGAGGCTAAACCGTGAAAGAAATCAATTTTAATTTTGCTTCTGCTTAACCCTTCGGTCAATTGGTAAAATAAAAAACATAATACGACAAAAAAAAAATGGAATACCGATAAAGGAGTCAAGCTTTGCAGAAATTTGTGTAAAAAAGCGGGACCCATCTCATTATTTAAATAAAATGAGTATTTTTTAAAGATGCAATTTCAAATTGGGTAATTTGTTAATCTGCATCTTCAAATTGGGTATTTTGAATTTCCGCCCATGAAAAAAGGGCAAAAAAAATGACAGAAAGATAACACGTCACAGTCGCCTATTAGGCGCTCATCATTGTCTCATCATTCGTTCAAAAAATTAATACGATCATTTAATATTTATATTATACTATATAAATTTCAAACTTTCATAACAAAAATATTTTTATAGACAACTTTATAAAAAAACTTTTATAGCCATTTTAGATGATTGATCGATCGTCGATTTTAGAGTGTTTTAGTGATGGTGAGATTTGTAGAAGACTGGGAACACAACGAT
>CM038114.1:25950854-25961652 GCA_001642375.2 Mentha longifolia
ACGTGGTTCAATCTTTTGGGTCGATCTACATCCACGGAGGAGAAAGAGAATGTGTATATTCAAGTATCTTTTCTAAATAGTACAGTGCCGACCCCCCCCCTCTTACAAAATGGCTCTTATTTATAGATAGTTTCGGTCAAGGGTGGTTGAGAGATCATGGATGTTGCTGCTCTCGCACGTCCGTCTGTGCAGTGGTTGGCTCTCGCACGTCCGTCTGTGCAGTGGTTGAGAAATCGTGGGGTGGCTGGTCTTTGTTGACTTTGTGTTATTGGGCCTCCCTTTGGATGGGCCGAGCTGGTCTGGTCCATTGGGCCTATCCTATCACTTCCCCCCCCAAAAGACTGGAGCAGCGAGGTCATTGTGGAGGAATTGTACTTGCTTCGTCGAAATTGAGATTTTGACGGAGTCGAAATGTATACCGCCTCGTTTTGACGAGGTCGAGCTTGAATTGCACTTGCCCCCGTCGAAATTGGTATTTCGACGAAGTCGAAGTACATACCGCCTCGTTTTGACGAGGTCGAGCTTGAATCGCACTTGCCCCCGTCGAAATTGGTATTTCGACGAAGTCGAAGTACATACCGCCTCGTTTTGACGAGGTTGAGCTTGAATCGCACTTGCCCCCGTCGAAATTGGTATTTCGACGAAGTCGAAGTACATACCGCCTCGTTTTGATGAGGTTGGAATCGAATGGACGTGATGTGAGGTGCGACTGCTGTTGTCAGCCTAGGTAGGACACGCGTCGCTTTTTTGTTGGAGCAGATGAAGAGACGGGATTTGAAAAGGCGTGCCTTTGCTTTTAAAAGCTTCTCATGTACGCTAAACAATATTTTTCCCCCTCAATTGATTTCCAATTTCGCGCAAGAGAGAAAACCCTAAGCCTCAAAATTTTGCAACCGCCGCCGTCCAGTCAGTTCCCGGTGATTTTTGATCGGAAAATCTGTGACAAGTAAGTAATTTCCTTCACAATGGATGCTTCTTTTCTCCCAGTAGATACTGATAGTGCGAACGTAGAGGTTTCGCCTTCGCCGGTTAGGGAGTTTCCGGCGAAGGTTTGGCTAAATGTATATACCCGCGCGTTAGTCCCGCCGGCGTTTAGGGAAATTGAATTCCCGTCGTTGGTCGGGTCTGACGCGTCTCTGGCTGTGGCCTCCACCATGTCTGTATCTCATATGCAGGGTTTGGCCCGCAGTTTTTTATTTCCCGAGTCAGTCGAACTCCTTTTACCTCGCGATGTTGATAGGGGTAGTTCGCCTCCCGTGGGTTTTTTTACCGTATATGAAGATTACCTTCATTTCGGTTTACGGTTCCCTTTGAACCATTTTTTTGTCGAGCTCTTAGAAGAGCTTGAACTGGCGTTAGGTCAGTTGCAACCACCCTCTGTCAAGCAGATCATCGGCTTTTGCTTCGAGGTCAGCCGACGTGGAGGTACGCCTACCGTAGAGTCGTTCCTTAGGTTTTTTAGGCCTAAGCTTGGTCCGACGGGGTGGGCTTACCTTTCCCCTATTAATAGGTTCAAGTTGGGGACGCCTTCTAAGGTGCCGAACTGGCAAAAGAAGTTCTTCTTTTGCCGGTGTGAAGGTGTCCCGTTGTACCCTTGGATGAAGGGTAAGTTCGCTCCTCGAGACACTGGGAAACCGACCGGTGAGCTTGAGACGAGCTTGGTGAACCTCGGCCTCGTTGAAAGGAATTATGCCGAGGCCGAGCTTGCGAATCATGGGTTAAGCCCGTATAACTCCGTGTCTGACGCGGACTTGGGTGAGGCTCTGCTTCGCTGATTTGCGTTTCGTGATTTCTTTCGTTTTTTACTGACATATATATATTTTTTGTAGTGGATGCCCAAGCTTTCCAGGCCGCTTTGCAAGGCAAGAATAAGAGGAAGAGGCAGAAGCCCTCTGTTTCCGTGGTGGAGAAGGCGACTTCGGCGACGTCGTCGGAGAGGACGACCGACCTTCCAAGGTCGGTATCCGTGAGCTCGCAGCTGGACGCGCCTGTCCGGGGTTCCTCTCCACTGCAGTTGGTCGGCCGACGACCTCGAGGAACCGTAGCTTCGTTGGATGACGAAGTGACGATCGTCGAGAGTGGCACGACCTCGAGCCAAGGATTCCCTGAAGTAAGTGTAAAACTGGATATTACATACATATATATAGTGATTGTACCCTTTTTAATCTCTCCTTTGTTTTTGGGTTTTAGGGAGCCGAGGCGGTTTTGCAGGGCTTGGCGAGCTTCATTAGGAGTGGAGTCGCCAAGTTCCATACACAGGCTGCCGAAGTTGCGGCTACGGAGGATCGGCTGAAGGCCAGGGTCCGTGCCGCCGAAGCCGCGGCACAGGCAGCACAGGAGAGGGAGGCGGTGGCTTTGGCTGCCGCCGAAGAGGCGAAAAAGAGGAACGCCGAGCTGGAGGTTGAAGTGGACCGGCTGACAAGCGAGATTGCCGGGGTGGTGGCTGGACAGGGAGACGTATTCCGAGCTGTGGTGGAACGTGTCTTCCGGTCGAGGCATTTCTCCCAAATGGCCGTTCAGTTGGCGAGTGCCTTGAGTACCCCGATCGTCTCTGCAGCGCTTGACAACATCGCCGCCGACATCCCCGAGCTTGATAAAACCAAGTACGGGTATGGTGTCATGACGGAGGAGGAAACGCTGCAGGACTTCGCCGGGGTGCTTTTGGAGCACGGTTCTTCAATCCCGGTGGTCGAGCAGCTCGCCGCGCAGAGGGTTCTGCTCACTGAAGGGGCTATTCGGCGATGTCCCGCCGACAGGTATGAACTCCTGGAGACGGTCATTGCCGACCTCGAAAAGACCCCGGCTGCACAGACCGCCGAGGAACCAGCTCGCGACGACCCCGAGGAACCAGAGGTCGGCCTAGAAGGAGAAAATCGTGATGGAGTGAATTGACACTTCACGATTTTTGGCTTCTTTCCCTCTTCTCTTTTCTTTTTTTTTTTTTTTTTTTTTAGTTTTGTACTTCGTCACCGTTAGGGTGGCGTTTCTTTCGCCGTGCTCGGCTATATATAAATAAAAAGATTTCCTTTTGAACCTTGCTTGTATTTGTTCTGTAGTCTGCTCCCGAGTTTTATGATGCCTCCCGCCTTGTTCAAGAAATATCCGAGCTTCGCCGAGCTGTAGAGGTAGCCGAGCTCGATGTTTCGAACTGGAAGAAGCGGGCTAATAACATTGAGATCGAGGCCGAGGTGAAACTCCGGGCTTCTTTGGAAAAACTTGATGAGATGCATGCCAGATACATGGAGCTTGAAGACCAGTACCAGCGAGCTCGGGACGACATCAAGACTTGCAAAGAGATCGTCGAGGAGCATATGGAGTACGAGACCATAATTCACCGAGCTGGGGGATCCACGATTTCCGAGACTTACGATAAAGTCAAGGAGCTCCAGGCCCGATGCCGAAGTTACAGGGAGGAATATGGGAGTGAATCCTGGCAGGTTAGAGGTGAGTTTGAAGAGCTCATTCGCGTGGCGAGCATTTATGAGACAGTCCTTGATCGCTTTCCGAAGTTGAAGCGGCGTCTGTCTTTAGAAGCTGGTTCTGCGACTTCAATTTCTTCCGATCCGGATCCGAGGTTGCTCGACCGTACTTCTAGAGAATTTTTGGAAGGTGAATCTTCGAGGTCTGCTGAGCCGGACCCGAAGATTGTGACCCGTCATTCTCGAGAAATTTATAGTCAAGAGCGGCGATCGGCGTCGGGACGGGGTCGGGGTCGGGCGAGCCAGAATGTCCGAGGTAGAGGCCGAAGTTCGGCTTCTGGACGTGGTCGGGGCAGGTTTAGTATAGACGATGTTTTGAACTTTAATTCCGGCAGGGATTTTGCTAGAGATTGGCTTAGCTTTAGTAAGCCAAAGCCTCCGGGTTCCTCGTCTTCTTAATGTAACAATTGTACATTTATTTCTATTCAAATAAAACAATTTTTTTTTTTTTTTTTTTTTTGTTTAAGCTTTCTATCCTTGCCTTTAACCGAGGCATGTTCCCTTGTATTCAACGAAGGCAGCTTTCTCATAGTCACTTCGTCTTGCGACGAAGTTTAGGCTTTCGGTCGACCACTTCGTCCAGAGATGAAGTTTGGGCCTTTTAGGCTTTCTAGGTGGCCACTTCGTCTAACGACGAAGTTTAGGCTTTCTAGGTAGCCACTTCGTCTTGCGACGAAGTTTAGGCTTTTTAGGTGGCCACTTCGTCTAACGACGAAGTTTAGGCTTTCTAGGTGGCCACTTCGTCTAACGACGAAGTTTAGGCTTTTTAGGTGGCCACTTCGTCTAACGACGACGTTTAGGCTTTCTAGGTGGCCACTTCGTCTAACGACGAAGTTTAGGCTTTCTAGGTTCCTTATTTGTCGAATTTATCGATAGGGGTGGTCCCCTTACGCGCGTTTGGGTGTGACTCCGAGGCGGAGTTTATTTGCGTATCCTCGTCAGGATTTTTAAAATCGAGATACTTAGTATAAATGAGAGAGAGATGCAAAATGCATGCAAAATAAACAAAAAGTTTTACGAAGTCAAAATAAGACAAAATTTTTACGAAGTCAAAATAAGACAAAATTTATCAAAATAACTCAATTCCTACGACCTAAATGAACTTGGACATCACCCTCTGTTTATACAAAGTACCTCTTCAAGTGGGTAATGTGCCATGTACGGGGTATGGGCTCACCAGATATGTGGGCGAGCTTGTACGACCCTTTTCCGAGGACTTCTTGAACTCGGTACGGTCCTTCCCAGGTGGCTTCTAATTTGCCGAGCTTCTCCGCCCTGCTGACCTCGTTATTCCGAAGTACGAAGTCGCCCACTTGGAGCTGTTGATGCTTCACCCGGCTGTTATAATACCGAGCTACTTGCTGTTTGTATCGAGCTTCTTGTATGTAGGCTTGTTCCCGTTTTTCTTCTAGCAAATCCAAGTTAGTTCGAAGTCTGTCTTCGTTGTCTTGGGCCGCGAAGTTAAGCGTTCGGGGACTCGGTAAACCGATCTCTACCGGGATCACTGCTTCGGTTCCATACACCAAGCTGTATGGTGTCTCACCGTGTGACGTCCGCGGGGTGGTTCGGTACGACCATAGGACTTGGGGCAAGTTTGCTGCCCAGTCTCCTTTGGCCTTATCCAGCCGGGTTTTTAACCCCTTGACTATTGTTCGGTTCGTAACCTCGGTTTGACCATTCGCTTGAGGATGGGCTACCGAGGTGAACTTCTGTCGGATGTGGAGTTCGTCACACCATTCTCTGAACGTCTTGTCTGTGAACTGGGTTCCGTTATCTGAAACGAGGACGTGAGGTATGCCGAAGCGACAAACTATGTTTTTCCAAACGAAGTTTAGGGCGTTTTTACTTGTGATTCGCGCCGATGGTTCGGCTTCGACCCACTTCGTAAAGTAGTCGATGGCCACGATGAGGAACTGTAGTTGGCCGGGAGCTTTTTCGAATGGACCGACGATGTCGATTCCCCACTGCATGAACGGCCAAGGGCTCTGCATGCTGGCCAGTTCGGTCTGTGGCAATCTTGGAACCGTCGCATGGATTTGGCACTTCGGGCATTTTTTGACGAGGTCGGTAGCGTCCTGGAGCATGGTGGGCCAATAGTATCCCCACCTCATGATCTTTTTGGTCAGGGCGCGGGCTCCGATGTGACTGCCGCAGGAACCTTCATGGACCTCGCGCAGTACGTAGTTCGCTTGATTGGGCCCCGCACATCTTAGGAGAGGTTGGAGGTAGGATTTTCTATACAACACTCCCTGTTCAAAGACATACTTGATGGACTTGGCCAGGAGCTTTCTAGCCTCAACCTTATCGGTGGGGAGCTCGCCTATCTCTAAATAGCTGCGAAGTGGAGTCATCCAGTTCGGTCCGTCTTCGGTTACTACATTAACTTCGGCTTCATCGATACTTCGGAGCTGTACTTCTTCCACTGGAGAGATTGTTGATGATGACGCGAGCTTGCTTAGCGCGTCAGCTCGTCCGTTATCCCCTCTTGGGATTCGCACCAACTCGAAGTACGAGAAGCCTTGTTGTAGGATCTTGGCCTTATGAAGGTACTTCTTCATTTGTTCTCCTTTGGCCTCGTATTTACCTAGTATATGATTCACTATGATTTGGGAATCGCTGTGGATTTGAATGGCCCTTACCTGGAGAGCTTGGGCTAGGCGAAGTCCAGCGATTAGAGCTTCGTACTCCACCTCGTTATTTGTGGTCGGAAAATTGAACCGGAGTGCGTGGGTGACCTCCTTTCCTTCCGGGCTGATGAGTAAAACCCCGGCTCCGCTTCCTTTGTTACCAGATGCCCCGTCCACGTAGACCTTCCAACAGTCTCGCGGTTGTGGGTTCGGTGCCTCGGCCTTTGATTTATCCTCAGTAGGTTCAACGGATTGCTGTGTACCCGTGAACTTGGCTTCTACCAGGAAATCGGCCAGGGCTTGCCCTTTAATTGCTTGGCGAGGTACAAAGGAAATCGTATGCTCGCCGAGTTCTATAGCCCATTTAGCGATTCGCCCAGATGCTTCCGGCTTTGTAAGCACTTGCCGAAGTGGTAGGTCGGTCAGCACTTGTATCTGATGTGCATGGAAGTACGGTCGGAGTCTCCTTGCTGCATTCACCAACGCAAGTGCGACCTTTTCCAATGGCTGATACCTCGTCTCCGGTCCTTTTAGGGCTCGGCTTATGAAATAGACGGGTAGCTGATGACGTCTTTCTTCTCGCACCAGGACTGCACTGATTGCCTCGTTCGAAGCGGCGAGGTATAAAGAGAGGACCTCGCCCTTCTTTGGTGCAGATAATGTAGGGAGATTTGCGAGATACTTCTTTAAGCCATCGAAAGCTCTCCTGTGCTCGTCGTTCCATTCGAAGTTCGGCGCCTTCTTTAGTATCTTGAAGAATGGGAGTTGTTTTTCAGGCGGCCTTAGATAGAAAATGACTTAGGGCGGCTAGGCAGCCCGTCAGTTTGTGCACGTCATGGATTGACTTCGGCACTTGCATTTCTTGGATAGCTCGGACTTTTGAAGGGTTGGCTTTTAACCCCTCGCGTGAAACCCAACACCCTAGAAATTTTCCAGATCGGACCATAAAAGTACACTTTTCTGGGTTTAATTTTAGGTTTACTTTACGAAGTAGGCTGAAGACAACTTTAAGGTCGTTTACACAAGTGGCGATCTCCTTGCTCTTTACGACTATATCGTCTACATATACTTCGACAATGCTACCGACGTGGGCTTCAAAAATTTTATCGACCATCCTTTGGTATGTGGCTCCGGCGTTCTTCAGTCCGAAGGGCATTTTTTTGTATGCATAGATGCCGAAGTCCGTGACGAAGGCGGTCTTCGGCGCGTCTTCGGCATTCATGAGGACTTGGTGGTATCCCTTGTATAGGTCCAAGAAGCTGAACACCTTGTGGCCAACAAGAGCTTCGACCTTCTTGTCAATGTTGGGGAGGGGGTAGCAGTCTTTTGGGCAGTGCTTATTAAGGTCCGTGTAATCAATACACATCCGCCACCCGCCTCCCTGCTTTTTCACCATCACGGGGTTAGCCAACCAGGTCGGATATTTTACTTCGAATAAAATATCGGCCTGTTGCAGTAGCCGAACCTCGTCGTGAATCACTTGACCTCGTTCGGCTGCGAAGGCTCGTTGCTTCTGCCGAACTGGTTTTATTGCAGGGTCGATGTTGAGGTGATGAGTGATGATGCTTGGTGCCACCCCGGTCATGTCTAGCGGCGACCAAGCGAAGACATCTCTATATTCCCGAAGGAGCCGGATAAGTTGACTTCGGAGCTCGTTTTCGCCGACGAACCCTACTTTGACGACCCTGGCAGGGTTATTTTCGTATAATGCGACGTCTTCTACCAGCTCGACGGATGGAGGCGACGTCGGCTCCACCTCTTCGGGTTTCTGTAGTTGCTATGCCTGGGGGTGTTGATTCCTATCACCTCGGAGTGCGACCTGCATGCACTCCTTAGCCTGTTGCTGGTTTCCTCGAAGCGTGATCACTCCGTTTCTAGACGGAATTTTAATCGTTAGGTGGTAGGCCGAGCAGATTGCCTTTGTCGCTATTAGCCAATCCCTCCCTAAGATGATGTTATAGGGGGAGCTGGCTTTTACGACGAAGAAGTGGATTATCTTTGTAGTAGACAACGGGCTCTTTCCAACCGTCACGGGCAGTGAAATTATGCCTTCCGTCGTCGTCTCTTGTTGTGTGAAGTTCTTTAATGGCATGGGTGCTGGCCTCAGACGTGCTTCTTCGATATCTAGCTTATCGAAGCAGTCTTTAAAGAGCACACTCACAGATGCTCCACTATCAACGAATACGCGGTGGACCAGTTTGTTGGCCACGACGGCCTCGATTATGGTGGCATCTTGATGAGGTACCGCATGGGGAACTGGGTCATTGCTTGAAAAGGTGACGACCTCTTCCCTCTTGAACCTTTTTTGGGTAGGTTCTTCCCGTTGTTGACTTCGGACCTCGGCTTTCAACGATGACCTCGTCGTGCCTTCAGGCAGTCCGGTGATGGCAGTGATAACTGCATCATATCGGGGTTGATCTTCATCCTCATCCTCGTCATCGCGTTTTGGCCTTTTGTCGGTTTTGGAGGCGCAGTTATGGCCTCCCTTATTTTTCTTTCTCTTGCCCTTCCCTTGAGGTCGGGCCTCTTTCTGGTCGCGACTTTGGTACAGTTTGAGGGTACCGTCGCGCACCATATGCTCTATGTCCGAGGCGAGGTCCCTGCAGTCCTCAGTTTCATGACCATAGTCATTGTGGAGCTTGCAGTATTTTTCCTTGGATCGGCGCTTCGAGCCACCTCGGGATAAGGGCGATGGCTTCTCGAACAAGTCTGAGTGGAGCTCATATATTTCGGCCCTGGACTTTGTCAGCGGTGTATACTGACTTCGGTCTTGGTTGGGTCGAGGTCCTAGGCGGGACTCGAGGGGTCCTCGCTGTAACCTTTCGAGGGCACTTCGGCGACCTTGCCCAAAGTCAGTGCGCTCCTCTTTTTTTCTCTTATCGTTGTTTTTGGGCCGATCTGCCGCCCGTTTCTTCCGATCGGCCTCGTCCGCTTCGGCGAATGTGTCGGCGATCCTCCATAGCTGCCTGGAGGTCGCGGGACGTGCCTTTACGAGCTCTCTGAAGAGAGTTCCGGACTGGATGCCATTTTGGAAGGCCGAGATAAGCACGTCGTCGGAGAGACGATCGACTTTTAGGCTCTCGTTATAAAAACGGGCTAGAAAATCACTGATCGTTTCTCCCCGCCCTTGCTTTAAGGTGAGGAGCTGGGCTGGGCTGATCTTTGCCTCGGCTTTTTGGAAGAAACGACGTTCAAAGGCGTCCAGTAGGTCGGCATATGACCCTACGCTGCAATTAGGGAGGCTATCAAACCAGCTCCTAGCGTTGTCCACTAGTAGCTCGGGGAAGACTTTACACAGGTAAACGTCTTCGGCCAACCCCTGGTTCATCATGTTGTATTGGAACCGGTATAGAAAGTTGCTGGGGTCTTGGGTTCCGTTGTAAGGTGGGATAGGAGGTACTCTATACGTCGACGGGAGGGGAGTATAGAGTATCCTATTAGTGAAGGGAGTCGAGATTCGACCGTAGACGGCGAATCTTCCTTGGTAGGCGTTCTCGTCGTCGCGCCGAGGTGGAATGGCATTTTGACGAGGTGGCGTCGGATCGCGCTGAGGTGAAACGTGATCGTTCCCGCGGCGATTGCTCTGTCGCCTTCGGGGAAGTTCGGCCTCAACGTCGAATCTTCTCTGATGGACGTTCCCTTCGTCACGCCGATGAGGAACGACGTTTTGACGAGGTGACGTTGAACCGCGCCGAGGTGAAGCGCGATCGTTCCTACGGCGATTGTTTTGTCGCCTTTGGGGAACTTCGGCCTCCCTGTCTCCAACGATCTGGAGACTTAGGGATGGCCTTTGTGACGGTTCGACTTCGTCTTCTTTGCTTTGACTTTGTTGTCGGTGTTGATCGGCGAACTTGCGAAAATCCTACTCGTGGAGGTTCAGGTACGCCTTCAGTGCGTCCCCCAGCTCGGGTTGGAGTTCGGTATTTCCGCGTTGGCTGCCACTTTGATCTGGTCCTGTCGCCGCTAGCTGAACCCCCAGATGGGACATCCTCCGGGTGGCCTTCAGGAGTTCGGCGAATGGGTTGTTGGTCACGTTGGATCTGGGAAGCAGTTTTCTGAGCTTGACTAACGTCACCTTCTTCCTCGTTGGCCGGCATGTAAGGCGGATTGGAAAAGAGGTCAGCTCGTTTCTGTTTCGCCTTGGCAGCAGCGACGGCGGCGGTGGTGGTGGCGGAGCGGGTTGGTCTTACCATCGTATTTTCACTCGAAAATGTGCTGATCGGTTTCACAAAATTCTTTCGTTTCCCACAGACGGCGCCAGTGATCGATCGTCGATTTTAGAGTGTTTTAGTGATGGTGAGATTTGTAGAAGACTGGGAACACAAGGATTTACGTGGTTCGATCTTTTGGGTCGATCTACATCCACGGAGGAGAAAGAGAATGTGTATATTCAAGTATCTTTTCTAAATAGTACAGTGCCGACCCCCCCTCTTACAAAATGACTCTTATTTATAGATAGTTTCGGTCAAGGGTGGTTGAGAGATCATGGATGTTGCTGCTCTCGCATGTCCGCCTGTGCAGTGGTTGGCTCTCGCACATCCGCCTGTGCAGTGGTTGAGAAATCGTGGGGTGGCTGGTCTTTGTTGACTTTGTGTTATTGGGCCTCCCTTTGGATGGGCCGAGCTGGTCTGGGCCATTGGGCCTATCCTATCAATGATCATTGACTAAAATATCCTTCATTTTAACTTTAAT
>CM038114.1:25980544-26008730 GCA_001642375.2 Mentha longifolia
ACGGAGCAAAAGATACAATATATGCAGCAGTACATTCTCACGGAGCCCTCAGCAAATCTTTCTACGTACGGTTACGCCGGTCTCGACGAGATGTACGCCTCCATTAAAGCTGCGGAAGGGTTCTACAAGATTATTACTCACGAGCCTCAATTCTGGCTTCCGCAACAAGTAGAGATGTTCATTCTCTCCTACTTTTGCACGGAAGATGTCGACTCTGCCACCTTCCATCTTTCGTTGCCCAACCAGCCCGACGAGCCCATTCCTATTTTGCAGCTTATTTGTCAAACATATGGGATCGCAGATTTGGGATCTGTCGATATCCTGTATCACAAGACCTCAGGTCTCATTTTGGAGGTTTCGGATGCCGATCTGGAAGCTGTGTACCAGAAAGCTCTCATGCAACCTGCAGTCAAATACGATGGCAAGAGGTTTTCACGACCTCTGCTGAAACCTGCATACAGAGCCCTCTTTGACTTTGTCCACAAAGTCTTCCTTGGTTACTCGGGTAACCATGACGCTGTCACTCCAGCGAAATTCAGAGTGATGACTGCAATCGTGCAAGGTCTGGATGTAAACTGGGCCAGATTTCTACTCGAGCTGATAAATGAGGAGATCAAGCAGCTCTCGATCACTTTCAATGGTGACGAGATGACCGAGTTCCGCGTTGCCCGCAACCTGCGATTGGGCACCAAAATTTGCTCTCTCATTCAAGGTCTCCACCCAACCTTCATTGGAATGGACGGACGCCTTTCAACAAAGAGAAGGTCCCCAAGGACCAAAAGCAGCTCGAACTGATCATTGGCGTCGACGGCACAGTTTTCGCCAAGTACGACGACTCAGTCAAACCCTATCTGTACGAGATGGGAAGGTCCAACCCAACCTGGGTACCTCCAGATCAGAGAGACCACAGGAAGAAGAGGCAGCACGCCCCCAGCAAACAACTTGATCGACCTGTCAAGTCTGTGCGAATTAAATCGCCCACTCCTATCTCACGCAGGTTACACATGGAGTTTGCTGAGATAGAAGTTCAGCCGCAACATGTTCGCTCAATCTTTCCCTCACACAAAGACATCACCGAACAGATTGCCGCACAGCTCTCCATTCCCATTCCTTCAGTTCGCCAAACCTCTGACGAAGGTCAGAGTCAATCTGTGTTCCAACCTGCGGACGAGACAGATTTCGAGGAAAATAATCCCGACTCTGCAATCATCATCCACCAGCCGTCCGGTGAAACCTCTCATCATCACAGCTCTCCTCCCGAGCTTGACATCAACATCATACTTTCTTCAGACGATGATGATGTACAGGAAGAGCCTGTGAAAACTGCAGCTGCCATGCTGGTCAACTCCATTGAAATTAACGCTGAGAAGACTGTCATGGAGTCCTTTCCCGGAATTGACCTAACTCCAGAGACCAGGCAGATGGCATTCAGGCTGCGTACGTTGCTCGATGGGAAGGACAAGTCTTACTGTGACTTGAAGTCGATCTTTCTCATTTCTTCCATCGAACAACTGGAGATTGAAGAACACACCCTGGGGAAGTATTTTGGATATGCTTCAATTCCTGAAGCTCGCGATTGCTTCAAGAAGTTCGTCCTCTCTAGGATGAAGAGAGAGGCCAGGGCTCTCAACATTGATCTGAAACCTTTTTATAATCATAATCGCAGTTTGTATAATTTCAGGTTTCCAGATGATGCAGATTTCAGTCCAATTCCCTCTCCCACCAGGAACAGCAAAAATACAGAGTCAGACCACGATCGTATACCGGTCTACTCTGTCGCACAAGCTGGCACTCCTCTCACTGTGATGCAAGAAGAATTGAAAAAGCTCATCACTGAGGAGGTTGCCAAGGTGAAGGCAACAGAGGTAGAAGAGCACCTGAAGATTGCCAATCAAATCGAGGCAATGGACAATGCTGCTTCTGCTCTGCTGGCCAATATAAAAGAGGAATGCCCACAGTCATTAAAGAAACTGTGGCCCGACAGTTCGCAACCTTCGTCTCAACCCAACTGAAAGACGAGACGGATAAGCTACTCCCACAACAGCTATTCGACATGAAGGTTGCCTCTCAATCTTCCATCGATGGCTTGAACTTTGAGTTTGAGCAACTCAACCAGCTTGTACACAACTTCACTACGAAGCTCACTCAAACCACTTCAAGCTCATTGAAGAAAGAGGAGGAGATGCAAGGGAACATCAACTCCCTCCTGCAGTTCAAGGAGAAGATCTGCACCGACCTATCCTTACTTTCCGACGAGCAAGCCTCCCTCAACACCCTTGTTCAGAACCTCATCGATGATAATGCCGAAAAGGGGAAGGGAAAGGCAAACGCACAACTGCTAAAGGGAAAGGCAAGGAGAAACAGGTCACTCAAAGCCGAGGCACAGGTCGCACTTCTCAACCTGTGATGCTAACCGAACCTGCTCAGCCCGCGACAACTGCCCCTCAACCTGCTACCGCCAAGCTGTCTGAAGAAGAGAAAGCACAGTGCGAAGCCACTCTCATCTAGCTCATGGCAGAAGCTGGATACACTGCTGAAGACTGTGTAAATGAAGGCAAGCAGAAATTGTTCCTGGCAGAACTGAAGAAACAAAAAGCGAAAGACAAAGCTCGCGTGGCAAGCTTTAAAGGTCTTCAAAGCTGCAAGGACCAAGCTGACAAAAGAGAGCCAATTGACTGGCTACCAGTGGAAGATCAGCCGCTATGGGACGAGTTTCTTAACCAGTTTATTTTACATCACTACTGGTTACATGTTGATGCTCGCTATACCGGTGATACCAAGACGGCCTTCTATAACTGGATGCAATCTTTCCCAGACCGCGAATTCATCAAGAGGGTCAGGGAGAGAGCTACAAAAGAGAAGGTCACGCTCAATCCGCCAAAGATTGAGACCTTCCAACCTCCCACTGTCTGCGGCACTGACACTCCAGATATCAACAGAATCAATACCTTCATTAGGAGTATCGCAGCTCAGTATGGCTGCAAGACTACAGGGTGCGACGAGTACAAGTCGATTCGAGACAGCATCTATGCAGCCATGGGAACCGTAAGCTTGGACAAAATAGCTGAAGAAAGGTTAAAGACTGTGAGGAGTTAAACTGATCAACTTCATTTATTTTTGTATCAATCTTGTAATCTATGAATATCAATTTAGTTGATACTATAAATGAAAATGATCACCTTTATTCCTGACGACAATATCTCTTTGTCCAGGCATGTGCATGATATGCTTTAAATTTTCTAACACTTATTCAAATGCAGCTGGCTAGACATCAAATCTTTCAAAACCTCTAAGCTAAAATGTAAAGTGTGGGTTTCAGCATTATCAAAAAGGGGGAAATTGTTGGGAACCCTTTAAAACTTAGTTTTGATAATGTTATTAGAAACCACACTTAGACATATGTTTTTAATTGGAACAGGCTGATCTCCGTGTTCAGAATCAGTCAAGTCTAAACCGGACAGGTTGCTATGTAAAGGTCAAGGTTGGTAGTGCAACCTTGTACCTAGTCTACTCAAACCTGTCACACTGTTCCATTATGTAACTTATCTATGTAACCTGCCCTACAATACTCGAAGATCTCACGCGAAGGTTACAGAAGATCGAAGACTGTTCGAGGTATAGGAAGCGCAACCTGTGAAGGCCAACCTGAGCTATGGTGATGAAACCTGCTCTCACTCAACGACAAGAATTGTGTCAGCGTACGGAATCTGCAAATCCTGACATACTTCCAACGGCTCTATTTCAAACGCTTCTCTATAAATACCTCAACATATTCCAGATCAAAATACGGGAAAATCAATACTCAAGCAAAAACGCTGCAGAAATCTCAAGCTGAAAATATTCAAATCAACACTCGAAATTACTAGAGTTTTCCCAAGTGTTGATCATTGTAGATTTCTTATCTATCTGGAATCAGTCTTACCAGAACACATCACACACACTCTCACTACCATCAAAGTAGAAATACTAGTGTAGTCGACAGCTAGTTAAAGCTTTCAAGTTTGGATAGTAGCACTTGTCATTTAGTGTTAGTAAGTCTGTATGCAAAGTTGTATGTAAGTTAGAAGAGACGCGACTCTAGAAACGTGCTAGATTCAGTTTAGAAGAAAGACTTGAATTTGGACTGGACCTCCACCAGTGTTAAAAGGAGTGAAAAATCTCTAGTTAAGGGATTACAGATTCGACGGGATCTGGCGTGGACGTAGGAGCTGTTTACTCCGAACCACGATAAAAACTCCTCGTGTTTCTCTGTTCTTATCATCTGTTTTCACACAGTTTGCATGCTCACAACCTGCACATTTGTAACCTGTCTTGCATGTGTACTATCTTTGAAAACTGTTTCTGAAAACTGTCTTTGAAAACTGTTAGCCAACCTTTCCACCAAACTTCCGCACGCAGATTAGTTTTGCAAGCTCAGCAGCTTACTGATTGAGCTGGAAAAACTAAGCTGCTCTGATAAACTTGAGTGACGACTCAGTTCAGATCAAATTGTTTTGAAAAATCAAAACCGTTGGCTAATTGGTGTATTCCCCCCCCCCCATACACCAATATTTACTTATTGGGACCTACAAATACGATAATGATGAATTGTGATTATGTGAATTTATTATATTAAATATGTTGTAAATATATCTAAAAGATATATTCCATATCTAAAAGATATACTCTATATATATCTTATGGATAATCATCTATAACCCTAATAATAACCCTAGCTTCTTGTACCACTATAAATAGAGGTTTTTAGTCTTCATAATAATACATCGAGAAATTTCATGCAATTACTTCTCTCTCTGCATATTCTCTCTTGTTTTCTCTCTTTTCTCTAGAGAATTTCTCTCTAGTTTACAACACGTTATCAGCACGATATTGTTCTATTCGAGTTAGTAATTCCAAATAGGTAATCATGATTAGTTCGTTTATTATTTCCCTTTGATTCAGATTTCATAAATTTTGATCAAGTAATGGAGCAATCAATATTCCATTAAGTGATTCAAATAGCACAAATATTGATCAAGTAGTGGAATAATTAATATTCCATCAACTGATCTATTATTGTTCCACACAACTTTCGCAAATATTATATTCATGCTTTGATTGTTGAATGAATTAGAATTAATGATCTGTGTGAATTCCTACTCATATCTCTGTTGTTGACTTCCGGTTGAATTCATAGTAACGATTTGTTTTTCATTCATCATTTGTATATAATGTTTATTATCATAGATCTAAAATTGTGCCTAATAAACGTAATTGATCTTGATCTTTTATTAATTATCGATTACTTGCTGCATTCAATTTAAAATAATTTATTTCTAATGTTTTATTCCATATATCTGTTTGCATACGTGAATTCTGAGAATGATATTAATTGTCATTAGACTATTAAATATTTGTCTTTTGTTTTGATAGATCTAAACGTCACAAGTTTTCATTCTGAATTATATTACGAAAGCCTATTTATTATCATTTTTAATTAGTACACTCGACATTCATGTATTTAATTATGTATTATAATTTTAATGTATATGATAATCATTGTTTCCTAACAGAAATGATCTCCTACCCACCGTGGGCACGCTTAATGTGCCCACGGCTGACGTGGCAGTGCCACGTCAATGATTTTTCCTTTTAGGATTTAGTTTTTTTTTATTAGGGTTTAGTTTTTTTTGGTAGGATTTATTTTTTTAAGGTATACTAATTAATTTTTTCCTTAAATATAATGCTGCCACCTCATCCGTGGGAATATTAAGCATGCCCACAGTAGGTATGGGAGCATTACTCTGTTTCCTAAAGAAACATTTTTACGATGTTTAATAGTCTTGAGAATTATTATTTGTTTTCGTTATCGAACCGTTTATTTAAATTTATCGTTGGTTCGATTTACGTTGTTGCTCCCGAAGTAGCACAACTAATATTCCTGAAGAATATTTCATGCTCTTAAAGAGCATTCGTAAACATAAATCATTGTTGCTCCTGAAGTAGCACAATTGATATTTCCAAAGAATATTAAGTACTCTTGAAGAGTATTCATATTTTGGATAATATATGGTATATTTATCCATAAAGAATTGCATAAATGATTATGCATCGATCATTCATCATGATTATGATTTGGGTATCAGATTGTGAGATATAAATTTATTTATACGTGACCCAAGTAAAGTGATCGTTACACATTTTTCAATTATTTGTGTATAGAAGACATAAATATTGATTTGTGTTTGGAATTGCTCGCTCAAGAGCCAAAGATTGAAAATCTTTGAAATGATTTTTTATGATCAACAAATGATCATATTTCTCCCTCAAGTTTGATTGACTTGCATTTCAGTAATTGTACTTCATGAGTAGTACAAAGCTTAAAATAAAGCTTCTTCTGAAATGTCGTAATTGTCATAATTGTACTTCATAATGCAAGCTTCTTCAGAAGACATAAATATTGATTTGTGTTTGGAATTGCTCTCTCAAGAGCCAAAGATTGAAAATCTTTGAAATGATTTATTATGATCAACAAATGATCATATTTCTCCCTCAAGTTTGATTGACTTGCATTTCAGTAATTGTACTTCATGAGTAGTACAAAGCTTAAAATAAGCTTCTTCTGAAATGTCATAATGCAAGTTGAATTTATTTATTCAAATAGTGCCTGAAGCACATGATACATCCTTTATAACGATAATATGATCAAGAGGAGATCAAGAAAAATACTAATTCATACAATATGGTGTGTGAGATTGTTCACAGAAATGCAAATGTTATATTGCAATATTTGTTTAGCCGATAGTGTTACTACACACACCATTCTCAAAAATGAGAAATGTTTTTTAAAGTTAACATTAGCTGTGGATAATGTTAACATTATATCATGTGTATCAAGTATCATTGAAGGCTCCTGGAGAGCTTGTATCATTTTACTAAATGATACTAAATTAACTATAGAAAATGCATTTTACTCTAGCAAGTTCAGAAGAAACTTACTAAGTTTTTAAGGATATTTGTTTCAATGGATACCACATTGAGACAACAACATAAGGTAGCAATGTGTATCTTTGCATTGCATAAATTCTTTTGTATATTGCCAGAAGCAAACAAAAGAAAAATTATAAAGATTGCCTTATGGAATGTATTATACATTCATAAAAGCGATTGAGACATATCATGTCATGAACTCAAAGTTCGATGACACGAAAAGCTTTAAACTTTGGCATGATAGATTGGGACATCCAAGAGCAACTATAATGCGCCGAATAATCAATAGCACATGTGGACATATAAAGAACCAGAAGATTCTTTAACAAATGAATTCACATGTGATGCTTGTGTGCAAGGCAAGTTAGTCATTAGACCTTATTATACAAAGGTCAATATTAAATCTCCATCTTTCTTGGAAAGTTTTAGGAGATATTTGTGGATCTATATACATCCACCATGTGGACCATTTCAATACTTCATAGTATTGATTGTTACTTCTTTTAGATGGTCACATGTATGCTTGCTTTTCAGTAGAAATGCATCATTTGCTAGACTACTTGCTCAAATAACGAAATTAAGAACTCAATTTCTAGACAATTCAATCAAGAGAATTCGTCTTGATAGTGCTAGTGAGTTTGAAACTCAAGCATTTAATAATTGTATAGCTACTGAAATTGAGATTGAACATTTTGTTGCTCATGTTCATACTTAAAATGGCTTAGCATAGTCATTTATTAAATGACTTCAATTTATTGTTAGACCAT
The DNA here is from genome assembly GCA_001642375.2 of Mentha longifolia. NCBI lineage: Eukaryota > Viridiplantae > Streptophyta > Magnoliopsida > Lamiales > Lamiaceae > Mentha > Mentha longifolia. Next base: position 25,988,281 of record CM038114.1, read on the forward strand.
TGCTTATGAAGTCAAACCCGCAACTTATGTTTGGGGTCATGCCATATTGTATGCTGCAACATTAGTTCGTCATAGGCCAACATCCTACCATCAATATTGACGAATACAAATAATTTCTGGTCGAGAACGTGATGTTTCTCACTTAAGAACTTTTGGTTGTGCAGTTCAAGTTCCAATCGCACGCCCACAAACATACCAAAATGGGTCCCCAACGAAGACTTGGGATATATGTTGGATTTGATTCGCCTTCGATTATGAGGAATCTGGAACCTTTAACGGGCAATTTATTTAGTGTACGATTTGCAGATTGTCATTTTGATTAAATGAAATTTCCAACATTAAGTAAAACACACAATGTTAATTTGCCTGAAGCAATATTAAAAGCATGAATTGATGTGTTATATTTCATAATCCAAAATTATTTTAAGGCATTAGGGGGAGATATAGATGAAAAGAATGCCGTCAAATTTATGTTGGGTTATATACAAGCACAATATATGATGAACTAAAAGTTCATAAAATTATTGACTGTCAATGGAGTGATAAAGCATGTAATGTTTATATGTTGCACCATAAATAATTGAAGTCATGATGAACTTTGAAATACATATTATGTCTCTCGACGCAAGAAGCGTGAGAAATATTTTGGTGCTAAAATAAATATCCACGGTATACAAATTCAATAAAAAAATTATATCACTCCATAAAACTCCCGAAGAGGATCGTCCTAAAGAGGATCGTCCTGAAGACGATAATCCCAGTATGATTGCACTGTGCTCTAATATTATAATATTGAGATTACAGAACGACCAGATCGATTATATTATGAGAAATAATATAGATCTGAGTTCTATATGTGTTGATAATGCTATGTACCTTGTAAGTACATGAGAAATATGTGATAGAAATATAAAGTTGTCGACAACACTTCTTGCCTCAATTCTAAATGATGATTTGGATCCAAAAGTTAAGTGTGCTAGAAGCACATTGACAAAAGAAATTGAGGCAGAGCTTTACTCGCTAATAAGACTGAAAGTCTTATTTGTAGTTAATACACCAGAAAATGTTGTCCCAGTTGGACACAAAAGATCATTTCTAAGGAAGAGAAATGACATTTAATACAGTGGTGTAAAATAAATCGAGAAGCTCAAGAGTTTTAATAGAGACTGTAAAGTAAATATGATTCTCATGTTATGGCATTGCGTTCCGATATTATCTGGCAGTGATTATAAATAAATATATTTTGTTAACGAACGTCATGACCATATTTGTGTATGTCATTAGACGTGAATATCTATAGATATAAGTCCCCGTTGGACTTAGATTTCCTTATAAGAAGGAAAATAAACTCATAACGTGAATATCTATAGATATAAGTCAATTCTTCCTGAAGTAAGAATAGGCAAAAATCGTGATGAATGCGTTGGCGCATTTATCAAAAGCCTTTGAATGATTGTATATCATTCTTATATATATTGATTAATTATACACGTAAAGAGCTTGAGATTAACTCATGACTGGAGAAATAAAAGACTTAAATCTAAGTAATGTGTCGGCTTGCAGACCGAACATCTCTATTATTTTCATACCAGTCATTTTGAAGAAAATTCTATAAAAGAATTTTCATATTTACTGAGTATCCCAATGATTGTCTCATTATTTTGAGTTGATAAGATAACAAAGAAAGAAAGTATGAACCACAAGTTCATTACTTTTAGTACCGGAATTACTACACTATCAGGCCTGATACATTCAAGTTAATTTGCTATAGCAAGATTAAAAATTTCTCCCAGAAGGAGATGAATTATTTGTTATCTTCAAGGTATGAGAAACCTTGATCTGTATTATGAGAAATTGAGATTGACATTGGTGTATACTTAGATGCAAAGTATTTTGCATCTCAATATTCTAAATCTCAAACTGGTTAATGATTTGAGAGTTTCTCCCACTGTCCTTTATAAGGACAATGTATTGATTGTGTTGCACTAACACGTTCCAGAAGAACGGTGGAATTTGATAATTTAGTGATAATTTTATAGAGTTATTCACTAAACTCCTCCAAAATCTATGCAAGATCAATATCTTTAATGATATTTGAATATGTTGCAAGATTATTATCTTGAGGGGGAGTGACAAGTTCTAAATGATCTTGAACATTTGGTCATGTGAGCCAAATGAATAATCCAGAAGATTAGACCCTGAGATCTAATGGTTGTACTCTTCTTCTCTTACTAAGTTTTTTTTCCCATTGGGTTTTCTTAGGTAAGGTTTTTAATGAGGCAACTGGTGCAACACATGAGTGAGTGTTTGTCATGTACTCTTTTTCCTATTAGATTTTTTGCCACAGGGTTTTTCTAGAGAGGTTTTTAACTAGGCATGGACATCACAACAATAATGTCCAAGGGAGAATATTATAAATGATGATATTGAGTGGACATTATTTTGTAACTTTGCATATCAAAAGTGGCAGGACAGAGCACTATTTCTCCCAAATTTTGTGACAAAGCATGATCTTCAAGAGGAGTGGCGACATCAATATTCGACAGATTGCTGAAGTGACAATCTGACGGGCTTATTCACAAATGCATTACCAACATCAACGTTCAGACAGTTGGTATACAAGATTGATATGCGCCGACTCAATATCTATAATACTTAATTTCAAGGGGAGCAGCTATACTCTTTTTCCTTCGATCAGGTTTTGTCCCACTGGGTTTTCCTGGCAAGATTTTAACGAGGCATCATGTTTTGTTAGGGATGAGGGGGAGTGTTGTAAATATATCTAAAAGATATATTTCATATCTAAAAGATATACTCCATATATATCTTACGGATAATTATTTCTAACCCTAATACTAACTCTAGCTCCTTGTACCACTATAAATAGAGCTTTTAGTCCTCATAATAATAATCGAGAAATCTCCTGCAGTTACTTTTCTCTGCATATTCTCTCTTCTTCTCTCTTTTCTCTAGAGAATTTCTCTCTAGTTTACAACAAAATAATAATTTAATAGGTATAAAAATATAGAATTTAGATAAATAGGGAACAAAAGATGTAGGAGACGCCACGTGGACGCTTTGATCGCTCTGGTGCTCCGAATCCGTAGCGGAACGTATAATATATTGATATTGATAGAGTGGTATTTAGAAGTTTGTCGAGTAGTGGCGATGACTTAATCGAATTAATCAAAGTTACATTATCGTTTTGGGTGTCAAATTTGTATCTAATGTTTCATGCTTTAGTTTGGGAGATTGTCCATCTCAATGTATTGATGTATTTTGTTAGTTTTCTTTTAAATTAAACCTTGTACTGTATTTATTTATTTTGCACCCCCGGTGCATTTGAATATTTTTTTTCTTTTAAATTAAACGTTGTACTGTATTCTAATCATAGCAATAGCATAGATCAGAATTAACATTTATAACTCAAAAAATAAATTTCTTAAAAATCGTATACTCTAGTTTTAAATTTAGTAATCGTATTTAGCTAATAAGATTGAGATTAAATAATAAAAATAATTATAAACTTCAATTGGATTAATGAACGCAAGCAAATAAGTATAAAATTAAATGAAACCATATGTTAATATTGAAGAAATATGAAAGAAGTAATTAGTAAAAGAAAAATAATTTTAGGACATAATATATGGGACAAAAGATCCAAACCAGTACTACATGTCTTAATTTATTTATTTTATTTTATTTTATTTTATTTATTTATTTTGTGGTAAACTACATGTCTTAATTAGGCTACATGTAGAATTGTCAAAGGTGATCTTTAACATAGCCCACATTTCACTCATCATAGCCCCAATTTAATAAAAAGAATAAAATACTAATAAATGTACGACATTAATTTTATTAGAAATGCTCCCATACTCACAGTGAACACACTTAATGTGCTCACCGGTAATGTGGTAGTGTCACGTCTGCAATTTTTCCTTTTAGGGTTTAGTTTTTTATGTTAGGGTTTAATTTTTTATAGTAAGATTTAATTATTTTTGGTAGGGTTTTTATTAACTTCCTTATATATTCCAATGTTACGTCATCCGTGGGCACATTAAGCATGCCTACGGTGGACATTGGAGCATTACTCTTAATCCTCTAGCCTCCAAACTAAATTTAAGATTAATAACTTCATCCCTACAACTACAACCCAAAAAATCTGAAGAAGGAAAACTCGGTACTTTGGTGGCCAAACACCATCGACTTGAAATCTCATAAATTAAGTATTTCTTCAATTCTATCTTCTCCACCTCTAGATCTCTCTATTTTCTCCTTGGCGAATTCGAACAGTAAATATCTATATATCTTTATGATTTTTCAATTTATGAGTTTCTCCATCAATTTTCTCGACCATACATACATTCTTCTCAAATTCCCAAATTTGCAAAGAATTTGAATATACAGTCCTTAATTTCAGAAGATGGTCCAAATTCTGCACGTAAATTATTTTTCCCATGAATTCTCAATTTTTATGACGATTTATTCGAAAATTCGTAGAAAGAAGATTGGAGTGAAATAACAGAAAAATTACTTCACCACCATAAAATGTTTTCTTCAAAGGAAAAATCAAATATTTATCGTGAAATTTGAACTACTTAAAATTTACATGTATTTTGGTTCGATTGCATCGTCTTTTTCCTTGGATTTCCGTGGCTATGGAACTCATCATTTCTTTTAAAGGTGTGTTCTCTACGGTGGAAAATTTTCATGGGAAAAGAGAACAATCACCCTTTAAATTTCTCCTTATTTCCCACATTTTCCCACTTTCTTATCTTTCTTCCCTTCATTTGCACTTCAATGGAAGGAAAATATTATCCCATCAATATTGAATGAAAATATTATCCCACCAACATAGAGTAAAATTGTTCATCATAGAGAAGGAAGTGGGAAAATATGGGAAATAAGAAAAAATTTAAAGGGTGATGGCTCTCTTTTCCCATGAAAATTTTCCACCATATAAAACACAACCTAAGCGTTTTTGGGGGCTACAGTCGATGTGATGTTTTATTAATTTATTTAAGATTTAATTTGGATGCTATGAGGGTTAAATGGTAAAATCATTTATATGTTAAATATAGGGGCTGTAAGGAGTAAAATGGGGGCTATGTTTAAAATTGCCCATTGTCAAAAAGGCAGTGCAACCCAAATTTGGGCCTCAAATTTAGACGCTCGTAGGGATTCTGACACTGCCCAACCCGAAATGGTCTGAAGCCCGGTGGGCTTTGATCGGGCCAACTATTTTACAGGCCCGATGATCTCGTGCCAGGCCAATCAGCCCGATGAATTTCACAGCTCTAGGCCTGCATGGTATGTGCGATAATATTATGATAGGAGGAGGCCCAAATGAAAATCCTTATTGGTGGCTTAATTGTGCAACTAATAAACCTCTGTGAACTTCAATATTGGCCCACTAAAACACTTGGCTTTTATTTGATCTGTCAATATTAACTAATTAATTTGTGAAGAGTGATGGGTGTAATTGTTTGTGAATGTCAAACAAGAATCCCAAAGTTTGGCTACCGCCCTAAAATTTATTTACTACTACCTCCATCACACCTAATTGTCTCATTTCACTTTTTGATTTTTTTCGGCACGCATTTCCACCGAAACCTAGTACGAGTTTTAAAATATAATTTTGAAGTATCGTTTCTTTTACAAGATACTATGACACTCATAGTATCTCGTAAAAGAAACGATACTTCAAAATTATATTTTAAAACTCGTACTAGGTTTCGGTGGAAATGCGTGCCGAAAAAAATCAAAAAGTGAAATGGGACAATTAGGTGGGATGGAGGTAGTCCTCCATAATGTCAACCCACTACGGTACGTTATATCAACGTGACAATTTCTCAATCATCTAGGAATTGTAAAACACCAACCTATATCTAAAAAATGACCACTTTACTACCATATAACTAAAGCACATATATATTTTATTTTGATAATTCAAAATTGAATGATATAAAAAATATTATTCCATCCGTCCCACTAAACAATGTCACATTTTTTTGACACTTTTTTTACATGAATTTTAATAAAATGTTAGATGATAAGATATTATAGTAAAGTTAATATGATAGAAAGTAAAATAAAATCATTCATAATGGAGACTTGAGTAGAGGTGGCCAAATGCGGCAATGGGTTCGGGTACAAAATCGTACCCATACTCGGCAGGGTACGGTTCCAGCAAATCGGACTCATACCCTACCCGTGGTATAGGAGGGTACGGGTACGATTTCAAGTATGACTGCTACGGGTACGGGTATAAGTACAACCCGACAGTTCTAGCGGGTTTTATAATTATTATTTTTAATGTTAAAAATATATTTTAAATTCGATTAGTTATAACTCGAATTATTTGCAAGAAAAAATATTATTTTATTGTAAAGATTCCAATAACTGAAATATAAATTAGACCTCTAAATACTACGGAATAAATCATTAGAGATCAAGTTATTTAAAACTATAATCTTCAAGGACCGATCACCGTTATAACATATTTGGTATAAATTTAATTGAAAAAGCACTAAAGTAGGAAAAGGAGTGCATATATAATTAAAACTAAGAAATAAAAAATATATTTGAGACGAAATGTATTTATCAAAATTGCGGGTCGGCAGGTTGTGGAACCAACAGGTTGCGGTTCCAACTTTCAGTACCCGTATCCGAACCGCCGCCTTCGGCGGGTACGGTTCCGAACCCGAACCGGCGAGTACGGATACGAGTACAAACCCTCCGAATACGTGTACGAATGCGTGTACAGATTGACAGATACGATTATTTTGGCCACCTCTAGACTTGAGTATGGTGCAAAAGTAACGGGACTATGATCTTCACGTCTTGCCAAATATTTCCGAAGATCAAACCATTTCTTAGAAAAGGATAGGCGATTTCCAAATAACTAGGATAGGTAGTGTTCGTTTTATTTCTCAACGGAAAAGAAAAGGGTAATGATAAGTGAGAAATGGGCATGTGCCTCATCATTAATTCCAGCATATCTACCCAATTCTATTATTACCATCATTCTAATAAAATCTAAATAAATAAATAAAGGGTGAAAAATGGCTAGTTGCGTCAATCATTAAAGCACATGCCCACTACCGCACTTCCAATTTTACTAAGAACCCACATAGTAGGAGTAATTAGTAAATAAATAGTACTACTCCTACATCTCCATGATCTCCAAACATCAAGGCATATTACATGGGCGATTCCCTCCAAATATAATGCAACAATTTAACTAATCATTACGCATAACACATCAATTAATTTAAAGTGATTGAAACCGACTGACAAAATCCATGTGGCCGGGGGGCCCACTACTCCCCAACTCTATTCATTTCTCATATTTATGCATATGTTTATTGTTAATAATGTTACTACTAGTTTAATGAATGCAATGTATGTAATGGGAGGTACTCTCTCTCTCTCTCGTTCTGCCACACAACACAACACAACACCCGTGCCAGCGGTGGTGGGGAATGTGGCGGAGGGGAGACACCATAACGCACGCTAAAACCGACAATATATTATGTATATGTGTATATATAATTCACAACTCTCTCTCTAACCCAAGAGTTTCTTCTTCAAATTGATTTCACTTTAGACCTCATCACGCCACGTGTCCTCTACATAAAACCAAGATGGATGGATGAGTGTGTCGGTGCTCATCTTGAGGAATCGAGAAAAAGATGACATAATATATCCAACAAAAATATGGCCAACTTCTTTTCTTTTTTATACACGGACAAATAATTAATACTTTAGCTAATTGGATCGGAAAGAATTTACCGAGGGTGGGTGGGTATAGGATCCTAGAAGCGGCGCCGCCGCCGCTGCAGGGCGGAGCCGATGGTGCTGCGCTCGAATTGCTTGATTGTTGGGGCCAGTTTCCTCATGTTGTCGTCGTACACGTAGGGGATCTTGTCCAGCCAGGTGGTGGCGTTGGTGGCGGAGGAGGGGAGGAGGTTGCGACAGAGCTCCTCGTGGACGGTGATGGAGTTGTGGTAGTGGTAGTACCGGATTCTCGCCTCCGTTTTGTGGAGCGTGCCGCCGACCACATTTTCCGACATGTGGACGCCGGTAGCATAGGCGTTCTTCGCCTGAATTGCGTATTTCCGATCTCTCCTTATTCTCGTTCTCGAGTCTCTGAATACAAGCTTCTCGAACCCCCATTGCCTGCATTTTCAATTTCACCATTAATTAATCAAGCAAATCAAACCCTAGATTGCAATCTACTACCACATCCTTCTTAATTATTTCTGCAGAGTCGTTTAATTAATGCTAATTCTAGCTAGGATGGGAACCTTAACAAACAAAGGATTGTTTTTTTTTTTTCGATCGCCATTAATTAAATTTACCTTGAATAATCTTGAGATGGTTCGTTCAAGCAGAGGGAGCTGGACATGGCGTTCTGTTCAATGGTGAACTGTGTGTTGTTGGAGAAATCTTTCAGCACAGATTCCAGAGTGCCGCCGTCGGGGAGGTGAATGTACTCATCCACATCGAAGTAGAAAGTCCAGTTGGCGGCGTGGCGGTGGCGGTGGAGGCAGTCGTTCACCACCAGGAATTGGTTGTAGTAGTAGCCGTCGTACTCCGCCTGCGCCCTAATGTCCTGCAGCGTCACCCTCCCCGCGCGAATCCACGGCTCCAGCACAGCCCTCACAGCCGCCGACACGCCGCCGGCGTCGTGGAAGACGAAGTGAGACTTGGTGCCGAAGAACCAGGCGTGGTAGGCCATCCACTCCCGCATCCTGCTGGCGCTGAGGTTGCCGTAGAGCGAGGATCCGCAGTAGAGGTACTCGTACTTGTGCGGCGGCCGGTACTTGGACTCGTCGTAGGCGCCGGCGGCCTCCTCCAGGGCGGTGAACTTCTCGTAGCGGCGCGGCGACTCGTTGTAGTAGGCGTAGAGCATCAGCTTGCCGCCGCCGTTGTCGGCGTTGGGGTTCTCGGCGAAGGTGCAGTTGACGACGACGACGGTGTAGACGCGGCCGTAGCCCCAGTCGGGGAGCATTTTGTAGGCCTTGGCTCTGACCGAGGCGCTGCCGTTGTTGGGGACCCACTCGCATTTGTACCAAGGTCGGCCGAACACGTGGGTGGGCTTCGACGCCAGCCCAACCACCGCGAAGGTGGCGGGGCCGCCGCGGTAGGCGCCCATCTGGACGAAGAGGGCGGCGGCGTTGCCGTAGGCTTGGAAGGTCCGCTTGTTGGGGTCGGCGGGGGGGCTGACTAGCTTCTTCTCCGAGAGGGGGGCGACGTCGGTGGATTTAATAGCAAGAGAAGATGCGGCGGCGGCGGCGGAGGAGGAGCAGCGGGAGGTGGAGAGGATGTTGTCGTAGTAGGGCTGGAGATTCCAGACGACGACAACGAGGGTGAGGCCGAGCAATGTGGCGAGGAAGGACTTGGTCTCGAAGCAGAGGAAGATCTTGGTGACGGGATTGACGGCGGCGAGGGGCGGCGGAGCTCCGTCCTTCTTCATTGGGGGATATTGACCACCGCTCCGCTCGAGAGAAAGCTTGACCGACAGCGTAGGCTTTGGCTTTGGCTTTTCCTCCGAGTGTGTGAGATAGTGAGGATGAATGAATTAACAATTTTTCCTCTTTTATTTATTTATTCCGCTTTTCTTTTTCCTTTTCTTTTAAATATAATACTCCCTCCATTTCATGGAGAATGACCATTTTACTTTTGGAACTTCTGGTACGTTTTTCCACGCTTCAAAATGATGTCGTAAAAGAAAGAAATCTTCAAAAATTCATTTTAAAACCCATCATTTTGAAATGTGGAAAAACGTGCCAGAAGTTCTAAAAGTAAAGTAGTCATTCTCCATGAAATGGAGGGAGTAATTTGTTAGCTAAGCTAAGCTGTGCCTCCCCTCCAGTTGTGTATTCATATGTGCGCCCCTGGATCTCACCTTATTTACCAAAATGCACTTCTCTCTAATCATTTGTCTCGTTGTACATCCATTTTTCCCCTTTTTATCTCAAGAGAACAGAAAATAAGACGTTCATTTAATTTGAAACTTTTGGCGTTTCATTATTTTTCTCCTTAACGCATTGGAAATGAATGAAAAAAATATTAAGGAGGCCTATCCGGGGATATAGTTTTTTATTTTATTTTTATTTTTATCAAAATTATATATATCAATATTATAGATTTATAAATATGAAATTTACAGATATTGGTCCAAGTAGAAAAGGCTGGATTCTCTAGTGTAATATTGGACCCATAAATGCTCACAGATGGAGAAATGAAATTAACGGTATCTTTGAAGTATTTATTCTCAAAATAAATTTCAATTTTCTAATGATTCCATGGGCTCGGAAAATATTTGCTTTAGTTTTCTCTTTAATTTCCTGCTAAAATGAATTTTTTCTAGGGATGATGATCAGCTGGGAAAGGTTACAGATGTAATTCACTTCCACTTGCTTCTATTTTATTTTATTCAAAAAAAAAAAAAAGAGAGAGAACTTTCCCTAAATGCAATTCACCAATTTAATTATTTGGGTCATTCATGAATTTATTAAATTTGGCGATCCCGAAATGAAATCTGAATAATACGTAATAAATGGGTGTTCCATATTCCTACCTAAACTTCACGTAACAATTTACAACAATCAGACCCACATCCCACATCATTTATGCAAGTAAAATTGAGCGAGTACAAGTATTAGAAACTGCTGAATAAAAAGTACATTAGATTTTATTCATTTTAAGGAAGAGGTCAATTTCAGATGATTTGGAGTGAGAAATGTTAAGTAAATATATGTTGACATCAAATTTTAGAATTCTAGTTGAAATTCGGTCAACATATAGAAAGAGGACATGTACAGGTTTAATCGTAATCTATATATGTTTCATAAAATTACACTTGTTTATTTGTTTGCTACTTACTTTTTATACTTTAATCGTTACCAATTCATATAACAATTAGACTAAGCAAAATTTATTCAATACGACACAGCTCATTATTTATTAATGAACAATAGATTCCATAAACGAATAATTGGGTTACAGCTATCTTTATCTCTCTTAATTTAATTAATAAAAAAAGCTCAAATTTATCTTAACGACTTATGTCGGTCTTTGCCAATAATTCTTTCAACTAGTCCTATTTTTCTAAAATACCCTAAAATAGATTAATGTTTTTATTTTTCTTTTCCAATAATAGACCATAGGCAGTGAAACTAATGGAACGGTGACGTTGTTATTGGATAATGCTAATATGGGACATCATAATTTCTTCATCTTCACTCTTGGGCAAAGTGAATTTGTGATTCTACTCTTCTTTATTTAGTAATATAAATTGATAAAGTTTGCGAAAAGGGAGGGGAGGAAAAGAACAAAGAAAATAAATGAAACGTAGAAATGGACAAAGGGGCAGCAGCTTCTTATGTTGTCTTGTTTTCGCGTATATGATTAATATTTGGATGGGTATTGTTTTGATTATGGAAATTGCAGAGGTGTTACTCAATTTTATTTTCTATAATACTATGAGTAGTATTATATTGTAGAGGTAGAGGAGTAATAATTTAACTAAATGCAAGAAAAATGAAACGGATGGATTTGAGGTGGACGAGTGGCTGGTAGAAGCGGCCAGACTAATGTTGTTTGTCATAACTCGGAAACTGTCTTAATCTTCTTTACTTTTGTTTTGCTAATAATTAAGAGGAATCTTGATTATTTTTTATTTTTATTTTTTTATAGATTAAAGCATAGTATTATAATGAGTATATATAATCTGTTAAGTATTTATAAAAACTAGACAAGCTACATATATTCTCATTAAAAGTAAAAGTTGTTAATCTAATAATGGCATTAAAGAAAGTACTACTAGTTAAACTCTGATTAATCAGTCTGATGATGGCACAAACAAAAGTACGTCTCTCTCTCTCTCTCTCTCTCACTCAAGGAAATCCAAAATGACATTCCCATTTGCCAGCCCTAAAACGCGGCCATTGATTCAGCACGTGATTCCACAAATACCATACTTGGTTGTAGCTGCCTTACCAATGAATATACATGTAGTAGGAGTATAATTTAGTAATTAAATTCTAGGAAACGCAATAAATTAAATTTTCAATTGAATTACCTGAATCCTAAAATTCACACCACTTTTATTAAAATCAACACGTCGGCTGGAATTAAGGAAACGTTTTAGGGAAACACAACCACCTTTACCTGTAACTATTTTTGGTACCATTCATAGCATCCAAAATCAATTACAATGGAATGGACGCATCAAGTAAATATAGGCACAACTTCCGTGGAAAGCAGGATTATCCAAACAAATACTACTACTACTACTACTAGTAAAGTAGTACTCCCTTTATTCCACTTATATAGAAATGTTCCCCTACTCACAGTGGACACACTTAACGTGCCCACCGCTGACGTGGCAGTGCCACATCAATAATTTTTCCTTTTAGAGTTCACTTTTTTTTAATAAGATTTAGTTTTTTACGGTAGGATTTATTTTTATAAAGTATATTAATTATAATTTTCCTTACAATAAAATGACACCACCTAAGCCGTGGGCATATTAAGTATGCCCACGATAGGTAAGGGAGCATTACTCTCCACTTATATAGAGATAGTTGACCGCACTTTTGTCTCACAAAAAAGTAGTCAACTATCCTTATATAAGTATATAAGTGGGACGGAGGGAAATAATACAGAATTTAGTAAACACTATGATTTTCTATGACAAGTACATTTTACTTATACGATTCAAGTCGGTCGCCTCCTTTCGCCTTTTCACCACTCAAACATTTCTAATCTCTCTCTTTCTGACTTGTAAATATGTAAACAAAAAAAAAAAAAAAGGACTCAGTTAAGCATAGCAGAGGGGAAGGAAGGTTAAGTTGCGCCGTAGTCGAGGTTCTCCCAAGCAAACGGAACAACGCAGCCAACGTAGGGGTGGCCTCTTAGGAAGACACAGACACAGACGCAAACAGCAGCAACCAGCAGCATGGAGTGGATGTAAGGTCTTTGCAGCAATCCTCCTCCTCCCCCTATTCTCCTTCTGCTCTCTACTCGATTTGCTGCTACTGCACACATCGTGCACAACTCTTGTGCCTTCTTCTTCTTATTATTACTATTCTCCACCACGTCCACCTCTACCTCCAACGCCTTCGTCTCCTTTTCAATTGATACACGCACCTCGCCATTTCTCCTCTCGGCGGCTTTGCGAGCAACGAGGTCATTGTAAGAATGATTGTTCCTCATCAAGGCATACGCATACGGAGATAATCCATTTGCATCCAACGCGTTATTCCAGCTCTTCAACCCGACCTACACAGACACATCACATACATATATCAAAAGTCAAGAATTGGATTATTTTCACCTTTGGGAAAAAGGAAATGCAAACTAACTGTAATACCTCCTGAGGATCACTTATTAGAGCATCAATCAACTCTTCTGAAGAAGATGCACATGCGGCCAAATGCAAGGGTGTGAGACCACCAGGTCCAGCCAAATTGGGTGGGAAAATGTACTTCTGAGAAGCATAATCAGGGTCGATAATCGAGTAATGGACAAGCAAATCTACCATCCTGCTGCATCTCCTTCTCACAGCCCTGTTCAAGGGGTGAATTTCCCATAGCATCTTCGTAGACTCTGTTACTAACCCTCTTCTGCCCAAGTTTAGTTCTAGCAAGATGTCCAGAAGAGTTTTCACCAAAGCACAAAAGTCATGCTCCATTGCAAATATAACAAGAAATTTGAACCGATTAAGCTTGTAGTCTGGGACCCCCAACAATGTAGAGTTTCTCTTTCTCTGGAACAGCCATCCGAGTTCATCCAAAAAATGCAGGACTTCTTCTCTGGACCAGGACCTTCCTGTATTCTGACTCTCGAGGCCATTAGTTGGAGTATCATTACCGACTTCAGCAATACCATTAATCAGAGGCTCAAGGAGCCTTAACTCGTGGCAGATGCTCTTATCAGCGATAATAACCGGGAAAGTGGTGCCTCTAAAACTATTTTCAACCTGTAAAACATTCAAAGTATCAATTATCCACGTGCAGTTCTTTCTTTTCTTTCTTTTTTCTGGGGGGGAAATGGAGGAGAGTGCAAATAAGCTGTGATGGATTTCAGAGTTGCTACCTCAATAAAACAGCGACCAAGCATGTTACTTGCAGTTTCACTGATCTTAAAGTTACCCAAGTTTATTTCATCAAGTGCAGTTCCTTGGAAGATGATGCTCTAACTTCTTCTATATTGTACCCATCTGCATGTGTGCAATGTACCCTGGCATAAACAAAGAAAGTTGCTTAGCAAAAATAAAGAAAGAATTAATAGTTACGCCCAGACTGAATACTAGGGCCTGTCTATCCGGTTCGGTTCCGGGAACCGAACCGAAAAGTTCGGCTAACCGAACCGAAAATAGAGGAAAATTAGGAACCGGGACCGGACCTCAAGTTTTAATTCGGGTACCCGGAACCGAACCAAAGTTATTCGGTTCGGTTCCGGGTACCCGAAATGGAACCGATTTTAATTATTCTTGTTATATATATTGTCTTCTTTAATTTATTCAATTTGCATTTCTCTTTTCATCATCATAAACCAAACAATATTAACCACAATAATATACCTAAGCAAGTGCAGTAGACAATCATAATCTTAAAGCACATATACAAAACTAACTTTTAAATAACTAATTAATCAAATACTATTGGGATCATATGTAAATCCATAAATTGAGAAACATAATACATTCAAATGAAAATGTTAATTAAATAAATATAGGAGTATATGAATATGATTTATAATTTGTATTATAAAATATAAAATAATAAAAATTAAAATTAATGATAAGTATTTCAGTTCCTCGGTTAGAACCAATCGGTTCCCGGTTAGAACCGAGAACCGAAAATTCTAAAACTATAGGAACCGGGACCGGACCGTAGACCGAAATTTCAGTCATCGGGTACCCGGAACCGATTCGGTTCCGGTTCGGTTCCGGGTAACCCGAAGACCGAGAACCATTTAGACAGCCCTACTAAATACCAATCACATACTTGGTCCCTGGGGATGTCAAACCTCTTCCCCTCAATAGCAGAGAGGTCTCTTGTCCGGACACAACCGCAACAGGAGACACCGATATCAATTCAGGTTTATCAAAGTCTTTCCAAGTCTTGGAGAGACGGATCTTCCCTGCAGATGAATACGAGAAAGGACAAAGCATAAAGAGGGAGTTATTTTTCAGTTAATGACAGCCATGGGATCAAGAAAATTAGATTTCTTAAAACAAATTGAAAATGGCAAACGACCAAACCTTCAGTTAATGGACTGACAAAGAAATACATAAACAGAAAGACTTACCATCTTTATGGGAAGCCATTGTCTGTCGGTGCAAACCAAAAATCTTCCATTTCCCCAGAAGCTTACATCAACCCCTTTTACTAAAGAGCTGACACAATCGAAAAGGTTTTCCTCTAACTGCAGAAAGGACAAAATGGGTCAAGAAGAACCTCAGCAGCAAAAGTATATCTACTTCACAGAAATTCACTCACTTGATCCCAGGCATATAACGGCATCGATAGATATAACGATAGCACTATGCATCCAGGCCTGATATAGCTCTCCATTTCTGATGGACTATTGGAAAGCCAATCGAAAATCTGAAAGTAGAGGTAAATGCAATCAGCTCTTGTCTATAAGGAAATAGTTGGGACGGCCAACTCAAGCAGCATATACTAACCTGAGTTCGTAAAGAGCCAGGCAAATGGCTAGGATCCTTGTCAAATAGTTTGAAAACTATCCGCCTAGTGCGATCCTAGTAGAAAGATGTAAAATCAGTAAAAAGTGCTATTGCTATGTCATTAGGAAGCAAAGGCATGATAGCAGTTTGGTAAGAGAAAACCAAGGCAATGGTCCAAACCTGAGAATCAGAGTTCAGGCTAGATGGTGAATGATCAGACCCTGAAGATGATGTATACCCAGCCTGGTATGGAGAACTTTGAATAGAACCATTCTCAACGGGTTGAATCGAGCCACCAAAAAGACGAAGCGATGTACTGCACCCATTGCTCATGGTTGATTTTGCACATGCCTGTTCATCTTCACTATTTGATAAATGATTGTCCTTCATTGTTTCTCGTGAAGTCCCCATTGGGAACAGATCATACACAAGAGGTGGTGAAGATGTGGGTGATACATCTTGTGAAGGATTACTACCGTCAGATGAAAGGTAGCTTGCATTCAACGGCAATTTCCTTGAACTATAATCTTCAGGCGAGGAACTAAACAACTGTAATGCAGACTTGGAGACGTCTCTGGAGCATGACAATCTACTTCTTCCAGGGTAAATGTTGGCAACTTGTACTACTTCGCTCACCTCCAACAGAGGGAAATTCCAAGACGGATCCTTTCTGCATATCTACATGTGCAACATTCTCAACATGGGGTGATTTACTTTTTTCAAACTCGCTTTCTCTTTGCTTGGTTGAGATTGAATTTCTAAGGCATCAGAAGGCCCTCCAGGGGCACTTGAAAGACCAGCAAGTAAGTCCATGGTTGATGGGGAAGAAGCATTTGCACTCATTTGGTTCTGATTTTCAGAACTTCCATGGTCGGATATACTTCCACTTGTACTCTTCAAATGAGGTAGCTTGGCTGCTAAGATTGCCGGCAATGGTAAGGAATTTATTTTACTAAGTATCTGTACCAGCTGATCTTTATCAGGAATTGGGGAGAATTTAGCATTCCTGTCTTCTGGGTTCCTTATGGTCACAGAGATGCCCAAAATGAGCATATCGTCTCATGCATGATGTAAGTACTTTTATGAACAACACAAGAGGTATACCTTGCGGACGAGCTAGTGCCGCCAGTAAATTGATGACGTCCACCTCACAGTTGATATTATTGTGCGCACCACCGGGAACTGACGCACGTGGAGTAGTATCTTCTGGCTGAGTCTTCCTCCTCCTCCTATTATGTCCAGCAAGTCTGCGCCTACAGCTTCTCTTTCCATCATCAAATTCAGACAGAGGGTGAAACCTACAATAGATAGAAATCAGTAAAACTAATAGTCCAGCATTTGCAACACCACAAAGTTATAGCAAAACAATAGCATATACGTCAGCATTTACTACAAAATTTCCAAATGGAAACCCAGACTACATCCTCTTATGGCCAATTACCATAGAAAGTGAAAACAACATGCAAAAGCGATAAGACAATCCATACCTAGACTACATCCTCCTATGGCCAATTACCATAGAAAGTGAAAACGATATGCAAAAGCAATAAGATAATCCAGAATGCCTAATGGAAATAGTCAATATCACAAACCTGCTGCACTGCTGACAGAACCTTTGCATCTGTTTCCCCACCGCAGCTTTACCAGCTTTGCTGTGGACCTCACACACCTTGTGGCGACGGTGATAGTCCTTGGCAATAGACAGATCTTCCTTGCAATCATCTACTTGACACATAGGTTTGTTAGCAGTACCAGGTGATCCAGATCTTACTCTCTTGTTGGCCCTGAACACATGATTTGCCTCTTCTTTTGTGTTCAAGTTGCCACGGCTGCCATTGCTTGCAGATTGTTGTTCTCCACCTCCAAGCTTCAGTCGAAGATTTCCATCATCTTTTCCAATCTGATTAGGCTCTGCAGGATTTAGAGCACTACTCTGTGCTTCTTTATTTCTTGACAAGTCTGGTGGGACCTGTGAGTCTCTCATCCGTTGGTCTCCATCGCATTGCAATGCTCGAGCAATAAACCTTGAACTATCCCAATCCCAGGACTTAGGATTCCAGTTATCAGAAGGGTTCTGACTAACACTAGAAGAATAAAAAGGTGCACCACGTTTCTTGGCTATTGGATGTGGATTGCAAGATCTTTGTGGCATTGTTTGGTGGATCATAACTGGAGAAGCTACTTGTGCACTTACCTCTTCCATCTGAGTAGGATCACAACTTCGAAAAATCCTGAAAATAAGTAAAAAAATGAAACACAAATTCACCCTCCCAGAAACTAACTAGGCCAACGAATCCAACACAAATTTAAAATTAATAAATTCTACCAACATATCCATAATTTGTGACAGAGGTCAGAAATACAAGGGATAGGTGTCTAACCACAAAATCCAGGAGATATTTAATGGGTTGATGCCATACTTAATGAATTGCAAATGTCACATTCTGACCATATTTGTCTAACTCGCAACTCCCAATCAATAAGTTATGAACTAAGAATAATTTCAGCTTAAGAGTAGAACATGATAATGTATCGCCACTCCGATTAGACCCTTAAGCTTCCGTTTCCTATTAAAGTTGTTACCTTTGCCCACATATGCTAGCACTATTAATATCATCAGTTGGTGACACAAATAGTTCTAATTGGCAGCTCGTTGGAGGCATAGTCATATAGCAACACCAAAACTTCCTCAATTTGCAGTACAAAACGAATAACTTGGTAACTAAAGAAACAAAGTTAGATGATTATTGATGAAAAAAAATAAGACATGCCATCCAGTGTTGAGTTAGGTCGTCTTAATGGAATTACTTAAGATTTCGCAAATAGAAAAAACAATTTTTGAAGAATTTATGCCGCTTTGCGCCTAACACCAACACAAAACGTTCGTGTTCTATGATTAACAACCAAAGTCGCCGTTGGTAACCAAATATCCAGGAATTTGCCTCAGTAATAGCCCAATACATACAAGGTCAATCAACAACAAAAGTTCAGATTAATCCCTTATATATATAAATAAATAAAAATAATAAATGCATATCAGTCCAACCTAATCAATACTGAATGATCAGTCAACAAAAAGATGAAATCAACACATACTAATCTCCAATTACACACATACATATCGAACCCGTTAGACAAGAAAGCACCTTTATGGATCAAGGGAATTCATCTCCAAAGAGGTGGGTTTGATTGAACAGTAGATACAGAAACGACTCTATGAAATCGTAGTCAAAACTTATGACTCCATAGCTACCAGTCGCCGCCGTCGTATCCGTCTCTTCTCTTCTCTTCTTCTTCTTCTTCTTCTTCTTCTTCTTCTTCTTTTCTTCCCTCTGAAAACGACAAAGTAAATTTTTGGAGTAGAATTTTCTGAGGAATACGAAAGGACGGACTGAATCTGGAAAACAGAAGAAAGAAGGGGAAGATCTACGGCAAACGGCAAACGGCAACACGATAGAAAGGGAAGAACAGGAGTAAGAAGTAAATGAAAGGGACTGAAGACTTTCTCTCTATATATTTCTTCAAAACTCTCTTTTACTTTCGTTGAACCCATATTTTGTTCTTTTTTACTTTCTTTCTTTCACATGAACCTTCTTTACTTGCTTGGTTTTCCATTTTTCCTTTTTTCCCCATCCGTTGCGTGTCCACACGCTTTTTAGTGACTTCACCGATATAGTATTCCCTCCGCCCATTAAACACTTCCTCCCTCCACTAATTTGTATATAGAATTTTTTTTTAATTTTTATAATGATCGGTGGAGAAAGTGATATTTGAGGTCTCATCTTTTAGTTGATAAAGTGATGTTTTAATTAAATAAAAGGATATTTTGATTGATAAAGTTATTTTTGGTGTTAAAGTGATGTTTCGATTAATAAAGTGATATGGGATCTACGTCCAAAAATAGTTATATACGGAGTATATAGGTGTGAATGGACGAATGCGGTAATAAATGCATATACTTGGTGGACGGAAAAAATATATATTAATATAAATAATAGAAGCGTGTCGTCTTGTGCGGGATAGAGGGTGTACAATAATTAAGGATCACTTTAAAATGATAAATATAATTACAGCTCAATTTATGATTTTCAGATGAAAAAGAAAATTGTTTTGAAGGCCAAATCAAAATTGTCACATTTGCTATTATTCCTAGAGGTGAAAACGGATCAGATACGGATGGATAGTACTTATACCGTATTCTAAATCATATTTTTTTCTCGAATTCAGAGTCGAACACGGAAAAGCTAGATTCAGATACGAATTCGGAATATTCGGTATACAAACACGGGACGGATATGGGACGAATCCGGACCGGATTCTAATAAATATAATCGGATAATATATTTCATACGAAAATCATCAAGATGTAATTGAAACACATAAAAAAACTACCTACGCAATATTTCATAGAAGTTCTAATACAAATGATAAAATTATATTTATTAAAAACACAATTTTTAGGACCAAGAAATCACAAAATAAATTTAACAATTCAACATAAAGTATCTAGCAATAAAATATGCATCTTGAAATATAATTACTATGAAATATTTAAGTTTATAAATTGTAGGAGTTATAATTATTAGGAAATATTTTATTTATGAACAAATATATGTATATTCTTAATTACACACTAATAGTGTAATAGTCCTAATTGCGTAAACTATGATATAAAAATTTTCAAGATTATGCTAACTATAATATTAAATTTTTTTGGCACAAAGCATAAACTATAAATAAT